>CM073768.1:111397294-111575795 GCA_037158775.1 Hetaerina titia | reverse complement strand
AAAGTTGTACTGAAAAGAAATTTTCCTCATTGAAGTTAGAGTGCATTGTAACATGATTACTCAAATTAACTACTGCATGAAGTAGGATCAAACAAAATGGAAGCCTTACTGGCTGGGAGAGCAAAGTAGCGAAGAAGTGCCTCAACATCCCCATCAGCTTCGGGGAATCTGCCAATGTGTACACTGGGAGTAAATAAGCACAGAGAGATCCAGCCATTAGGTCATGCACAACTTGTGTTCTAAGTGGCACCAGATTGCTTGAGTTTACATCAGAGGAAACTGCATTCTTTTCTGTTTTATTTCCATCATACAAGCAAACAGATTATGGAAAGCATCTGAAAAAAACAAAAAAAAACTTTATTAAGTATTTAAAGGTGCTTTCCATGAATTTGAGAGACGATGTAAAAATAACTACAGACATACAGAGAAATGATAGGCAACAACATTATTCATATAAAATATGTAAAAAACACATGACTACAATTTTACTGTATTGTATTTTAGTTAATCAGTAGTACAAAATATGAAAATCCCTATGACCATTATGATCCTATGGCTGGATATTTCTTAGCTTTGAATTACAAATGTATTTCAAATTATGCAGGAGTAATAATGAATTTTTACTGAATAACAACAATCTATTAACTGTTCATTATGCTTTCATGTTTTTACTTATTATCCTTACAAGTTTAGTAGGTGATATCACCCCATCATTTTTTTGGAAACAATATTTCATATCAGATAAAAACTAGTGGTTTTTCTAAAGAGCTTTTTTATGTAATCCAATTGTTTTGAGTTTACAAAGACATCAGCAGGGAAACCAAGTGATCCAGGTGATTCACCCAAAGGCGAACTGTGAAGTCGAAACCTAGATAATGCAAAAATAAAATATACGGAAAACAAAGTGTTCATTTGCCTTATTATAAAATTATCAAGTCTAGGAGTTGAGAAAATTGATTAACTTATGCTTTCTTGTACAGTGACTTAACAATATCATCGATTCTATTAATTATTTAAAATTGAACTATCAATGCATTGAATTAACCAAACACCAGTAAATTATAATTTCCTGTGGAGCATCTTTTTTCATTAATCATACACAATGGAACTTAAGTGTGACAATGTCTCATCATTTGATATAAACATTGTTAAATCAAGTCAGTCAAATCAGTGAGCCTCATTGCAGTATATATGATAGTTGCAATTTCATATTTGTGGCAACCTTACTTATTTAACTTATGGTTATTTTACATTAAATATGATCAAAAGCATACAGTAGAAATATTCTGATTTTATTCTCTAAAACACATTAATGTAAAATAGAGGAATGATATGAATGGATAATATTTCATATAAATGATATTACACTATCAATCAGTAACTAGATTACAAAAAAATTCATTCACCCTACTATTTACATTTTTCGGCATAAATTCAAGATGCATTCCTGAAGGCTGAGTGCTATTAACATGCACTATGCGAGGGTTATTTTGCCAAATATCCTTACAATTAATTACTTATTTAAATATAATAATGCTAGAACTTGAGAGGTGCTGATTGCAAATACAATAAAAAAAATAATGGCCAAATAATTAAGAAATGTGTACTACTGAGATGCAGTGAGAGACAACCCAATTCCCTAATTCGCAAATGATCACTACCAAACTGACCTTTGGGTTGAATACTGTGTTTATGGTTAATTTGCATCAATCTAGTGGAATGATTTTTGTACACACACCACACAGCTAACTCACACCACTTTTCGGTATAAAAGGTAATAAACTGCACAGAGTGAAACTAATTTCAATGGCATTTGCATTTCTGCAAAGGCATAATATGTCACCATTGGCAAACTTTGCTGTGAGCAGGGAATATTGCAATGGATCTCATGGCTTCTTCTGGGTTAACTCGAGTAATTAGGCAGCTCTGCCTTCCTCTGCCTTTCTCTTCACTTCCTACCCTCAAACATGCCCTTCCCATACACGCTTCCCTCTATATCACATCATTCTTCACACAGGTAGTTGCCACCAAGTTCTTAAAATAATTACCAATGTTTTCTAACAAGGCAACCCTTTTTGGGATCTGTTTTGCTAAGGCTTTTGAAATATCATGAGAGGAAGACACTGTAAGGAGCTAAAGAGTAACAGGCTGTAAGATTCTTACCAATGAAAAACTAATATTATGTCTCACCTCCCATATTGCTACAAGGAGCTATATTTTATAGCAAACCTGCAAAAGGCATAAAGGTTTGTGATCCAACAAACACAGGTTCATTCATTGCAAACCTTTTTACAGGAATGATGATACATCTTAAAGTAGTTCCATTACTATAATTGTAATCGTACCCCATTACCCCCTACAGATCACATACGAAAAAAATGCTTTGATAATAAAAGAGTGTTAAAGGATATATTTCTCAAGTAAGCTCTTCATCCAAAATAATTTTAATTTTATCTTGAACTGGAGTGATATTTTAAACACTCCATGAAATAAACTTGCCCGAATCCAATTTGTTATTGAAAAATCTAAAAGCTTTAAAAATACTTAGGAATTTAACAATACACAGAAGAGTTGAATGGCAAAATATGATTCTTAGCATAATATTAACCTGAACTAGTTTCCAGGAGTTGAATGTCTGTGTTGCAACATGTGCCGTCAATCCTTTTCCAAGGGCCCAACAAACTTCCCAGGCAGCTTCAGCATCCCGTGGAACATTTGCATTTGGATCAGTAGAGCGTAATAATAAAGCATGAAGCTTTAAAAAACATGATATGAATTCTGATGGTGAAGCTAGAGCACTGAAACAGAGAGGTGTATTTTAGAGATTCGAATGAAACGTAAACCTCAATGGATGCTCTTGAGTATCCGAAGTGTGTTAAAAAATTAACGGGAATTTTTTCATTTCGCGGGCTTGGAGAGTCCGATTGTCAAACTTTTTTTTTATTATGTTGGCATACATGCCCCTGAAGTATGATAAAACTTTCAGCTGTTTTCATTGTGGACTATCTGTGACAGCCACGAAGGTTCGACGTGTTTCATGAGCTCGGCGATTTTCGTTTGTTAAAAGAAATGGATCACAGAATTTGTATCAAATTTTGCGTATAAAATGAAATAAAGTGTAACAAAGTGTGTGAAATGTTAACTAAGGCCTATGGTGAGTCTGCTTTGAGTCAATCAAGAGTTTACGAGTGGTATAAGCGTTTCCAAGAGGGCCATGAAGACCTTGAAGATGATGAACGCTCTGGACGCCCCAGCACATCAACAATCGATGACAACGTGGAAAAGTGAAAGAAATGGTTATGAACGATCGCCGAATCACAATTACAGAGGTCGCTGATGATGTTGGCATATCGATTGGGTCTTGTCATGACATTTTTTCCAATTTTTTGGGTATGAAACGCGTGGCAGCAAAATTCGTTCCAAAATGGCTTTTGCACCACGATAATGCACCAGCTCACACTTCATCGCTTGTTCGTGAATTTTTGGCCAAAAACAATACTGTAACGATGCCCCAGCCTCCATATTTGCCAGATATGGCTCCGTGTGACTTTTTCCTATTTCCAAAGATTAAGAGAACCATGAAGGGATGTTGTTTTACAGCCGTAGATGACATTAAAAGTGCATCGCTGAAAGAACTAAAGACTATCTCAAAGATCGAGTTTGAGAAGTGTTTCGGGGATTGGAAGAAGCGCTGGCACAAGTGCATAATCTTCAATGGGGACTACTTTGAAGGTGACAACATCAATGAATAAGAATAAATAAATATTATCGTCCGAAAAATTAAAATTCCCGTTAATTTTTGAACACACCTCATTTTTACATTAATTTAATCTCATGTCACTACATTCTCAAAATGATGTGAACTATGAAATGTATCAAAAAACATAAGAACTACTTTTCCACTTGCCCACCACCTTAGTTCCTACGATCTACTAACTAACCTCATGGATGAGAAGTCATCATTTGAATTAGTATTTGAGGTGTCTCTTTCAGTAATATCTCGGGGAAGCGTCATCATTAGAGTGCGCTCCAAATTGGATCTGCCCGCTGGGAATGGATGGGCTGTGCACACACTTCGGACATAATGGAAAACAACAGAGAGCCTGTCCCCGCTGCCACCCCCTCGACTGCCCTCCAATAGAGCAAGTTGGTTATAAGGTTGGCCACTTGATGGAGCCACATGCACTGCATGCCTGCCAAAAATAAAGAACGGTATGTGTTACTACAGGGATCTTTACTTTCACAGTGAATAGAAATCGAAATCACTATGCCTACTAAATCTATAGATGATGCAGATCTCAGATACTTTTAACAACAATGATTAAAATTCATGCCAAAAAAAAACACAATGTAATGTCAAAACTGCAGTAAACTTTAATGGCCAAGGCGCAACAACCGTGTTGAACCTGAATTAGGCAACAATTATATTTACCCAAATTACATTAAGGTTAAGGAAAATCCTTCCTTCAAAATTATGCAGTATGCAAGTGGAAACTCCTTGTTCCAAATATGCTCATTTAGAAAACTGTTTCAGTGGTATCCATAAAATATTTCCACAAATCAATTTGCTCAAGAATGTGACTTTTGTAAAATTGAACAAAGAGAAATCATTGTTTTTTCTACTAAATATAAACTTTCACTTTGATTGAGCATATTGAATTGGTGATCATTCAACACAGAAGAGGAGAAGGGTTTCCTTATGATTTAACTGGAAATAGGAATGACTAAAATATATCTATATTTATCCAATCGGTCTACCAATTCTCACAGTGTCCCTAGTATTAGGAGATTGTTTTCCAGAATTAGGTTCCAACTGTTGCCTACATTTGAGTAAGAAATGGTTTCAAGTTTCTTTCTTGATGACAAAATTTAGACCCTGGAAAAACTTATACAATGTAATGTTCCCACAATTGCTAAAACTTTCCAATGTCACCTGGACCTGGCATAAACATTAAGCTATTATTTATGACATAGCACTTTAACAACTTCACTTTGCCACATTATTGATTTTTACTAAACAGCTTCACTATTTGAATGAAGAACCAGTTTTATAATTTCATTGCAACAATTTCAGAGCATAAATATCATTCACCTTGACCGGGATCCCAGTCAAGGCGAATGATTTTTATGCTCTGAAATTTTGCAATGAAATTCATGTTAGTGGATGACTCCAAAATAAGTTACTGTTGCGGCATCTTCCACAGTTTCTTGAAATTTATAATTTCTCCTGAATGCTACACTGTCTGTCATAGATATATGTTTTGAGAAATGCATTAAAATTATGATTTTAATCATTTTTTCCTCTTTCAATCTCTAAATAAATGTAAACAAAAAATACTGAGACCGTAAAAACCGTAAACGAGTTTTGTTTACATTGATTCACGACCGTAGCTGCATTACTTGTATTTTTAAACTCTAAATAAATGCTTAAGATTTACAAATTCTTTGAAGAGGGGCCTGTTATAGGGAAGGATGTTGGGTTGCGTTTTATTAGGAGAGACCAGATTATTAATTGGTAGTTGAATCCATCCAAAAGCCTACCTTAACCAGTAGATTACCTTTAGTAATAACACATTCTTTTGCATTCCAATTTATTTATGATTAAACAGGAAATACATTTTTGCAATGCAAATTGTAAAGTTTAATTATAGTATAATATGCAGAGTATATATTAAAATGTTCAATATACAGTATGTCCCTTCAAACTCAGAAAGAATCAAAGGAGAATACTGCATTTATTAAAAATGCAAGGCAAAACACAGATGGAACTGCTGAGTACATCCATCAAACTATCTATGGTACTGAAATGGTTTAGTATCATGAACAACATTTGAGCAAGCATCTCTTTCAGCAACCATAAAACCCAACTTAATGCTATTTGAATCGAATTTTACCCTTATTGATAAGCATGATCAGTCCCATTCGATTAATTAATAGATTTCAAATGGTCAAACTTCTGCCCTTGAGAAAACGAAAAAGTAAATCCAATGTGATTCTAAAGATATTAAATGCTGATCTCTTTTCAAACAGATAACCAACTGATGAAAGATCTTGTGCTTTCCCGGCGTATTTGTTGTATGAAACCTTCCTGGGTCTTCCTGTCTCCATAGAAGCTGATGTTTCAATAACTGCCTCAGTCACAGGCTATTGTATATTGGTATGTCATTAGTAGTCATAGGCACACAAACACATGAGGTTTAAAGCTCATAAGATTCTCCTCATGCCAACATTTTTAACCACAACGAACATTATGGTAATGTGAACAAAGTAAATAAGATAGTACAAGTACAATGATAAATTTTTAAGTACAAATAAGTTTAGGATTTGATGAACTACATAAGTAATTGCAGAAAATTTTAAATAAAACCTAAAATTGAAAGCCCTAAATGTGAAGAATTTTGCTATGGACAATTTTTCTCTCTGACTAGTACAAATTCCAATTATTACATACTGGACATTTCTCAGCCAACTTAAGTAATACTTATTACCTCTTTGTTCACTTCCAACTGGGTACTCAGGATAATGAAGTATTGCAAAAATGAACCATTCATAATTTCCAGGCCTAAAAATTATATTTAACATCTAAGCAAAAACATATTAAATAAAAATATTTACTTTTTACAGAGAATCCAGTTGGTCATTCGGAGCACTCACCTATAAAAAGCTTCAGCCTGTCGAGCCTGACCACGATAACGTGCCACGTCACCCAGGTGAACTAGGCAATGCTGACAAACATAGAGGCAAGAGCTCTTACTTGGACGCTGATGATGTAAAAGGGACAGCATGACTTGACTACCACTGTCTTGATCATCAGGAGAGGCTGGTGATGAAACTTCATATTCAACTTCATTATTTCTGGCATTCCGTCGTCCACCATACACTCCAGCACTCCTGTCGTATTGAATACACAAATTTATAGAGAATCAACATATTATGAAAACAGCAACTCTCAGCATATATTTAAGAAATAAATGTGACAGACATATTTATTTGAACACATAGGCAACAGTAAAATTCCCTTTTAACATATATCTTTCAAATGGACCTTATCTTTTTGATTGGTCTGGGTTCTTCAATACTGTAACTGTTTCCAGGTAAATACAGCCCTTGAAATTTGTGAGAAAAAGGACTTAGTGAAAGAAAAATCCAACAAACAATGGACTGGAAACAAATACATTGGGTAATACTTTTAACCAAGAATTGGTAGCAAAATATTAATTTCCAAGATATTGTTACTGGAATTGGCATGCTTGACAATTTCTTCATTCTTAATAAAGAATCAGTAATGTGCAAATTATGTCAGTTGTTGAGGCACCTAAAAACTAAATTAATACTACTACAAATGAATGGCCAGTTGATTGGAGCTCTCATATATGAATTGAGATTTGAACTGCATGTGTCAATGAACCTTCCTAGTCATTACCAGAATAAGGCCAGCAGCAAGATGTGGTCAGCACTGAACAGCATGCCAAAATTCACTCCAGTGAGATGATTGAATGACTTTTTAAAAGTTGAAGGTAAGGGCATCACAAAATTTCACATGAACATAAACTTAGAGAACAAGAGTACTACAATTAGTGACAACCAAAACATATTGCTATAAAAGACGGCTCAACAACAAACACTTTTCCTATGAATTTAGTTGTAAGAGGGAAGATGAAAGTTTAATATATTCAAATAGAAGAAATTATGGCAGATATCCTAACAGATTTCAATGGGTGGGTTGAAGATTCATCCACATATTAACTTAGTAATAATAAATTGTAGGTATTTAGGGATGACAAATCACCATAAAAGTTCTTCAAAACCTTACTCAGAGGACTTTTGAAACTGGGAAACCACCACTTTTGGTAGTGCAATGTCAAAAATTAAAACAGAAATGAGTATGCAGTCGCCTTCATAACAGCCCCATAGCTCCCTTATATTGAAAGCCAAGCAGAATAGGGTTTTGAAAAATAATAACAATAAAAAGATGGCACTGTGATTTTAAATTTTGATTTGACAAAATTGACGCCCAACTAAAAACTATAAAAACATCCATTAATTAAAAGTTAAATGGATAGCAATTTACTCACTATGTCCTCAACAATATTTATATGATGATGTCTTGCTAGGAAATATATTTGTTCAAACACTTATACACACCTTCGGAATGGAAGATCTAGATCAAATGCTGAACATATCTCTTGAAGTAAGGTCAAATAAAATCCACTTGCAGCATCTAGGCACCAGGACAATAGAGCCTGACATTCATTACGTTTAGGGTTCTGAAATGGAATTATATTGCGTAAATAATTAACTTTTGTAATATGATTTAGCTATGGAACCAAATTTACGAAACAATTTATATGCGTCATTTAGTGAATCGCCATACCAATGTTAGATACAAAATAATTTGTCACTTTGGAGGAAATTACATGTAAGCCTTGGTTTCTAACAGACATGAATGTGATAATAATAAAATATTTCCATGATTGCAGTCAGTATTAAAGAAAGAGATAAGACTGAACAGCCTATAAGTATGCCAACGTAAGAAACACACGAGCTTTCCGTTTCTTGATAATATTTCACCAGTACCTTTTTATCCTTAGTCAAGGACTGCAAAGTGCCGATATAATTTTTAAATCCGAAGTTCCAAAGATCTTGCTCCACTTTTTTGTCCAATGCATATTCCAAATCCAGTATTAAAACTTGTTGATATATCCGCTTTTAGGGGAAAAAGTACAGTTTTAAATGAGGTAACAAAACTCTAATGTATACGTAGAAAAGAACACAAGAATATTTCCGGGTGAAATACAATTAAATCACACCTGTAACCGCTGTTGGCACGTCCATGCTTCGTTGTCATTAAGTAGGTCTTTGGAGTTTATAATTTTTTCTTTCAGCTCATCTGCCTTTCTACATTGCAGAAAAAAGTCAGAGCCTGTACTATATGTATGCAACACTAATCATATTTCAAGAGCATGAATGTTCCAAAAGCTACTGTAAATAGCAAATAACTGAACGTATTAAAAAGGAATAAACTTACAAAATCGCTTTAACAGCAGCTTTAAGTCCCATTGCTTATGTGAGTGATAAATTCTTCCATACAAAAAGAGCTACAAAACACCAGCGAAAAATTCATCACAAACATCACTGTCAAACTGTACGAAACATTACTGGCAAACACTCAGACGACTCAGACGCACAGCAGAAAATCGTAATGCGCATTCTTATTTTCTTTGCCAATTATGAATTTGCTTCTTAGATGTTACTTCTCGAAAGTTTTAAGAAATAGTCCAAATAATAGTGTGGGTATTCAAATAAAGTTAAGAAGATAATTAATATAACAATCCGGTACTGATGAAATCGTGCTCGTGTTTTATCTTTTAGTGGCAGGCTCTTGTGGAAAGTCGAAATGCTTCTACTCTAACAAGAGATGAGAAGGAAAAAAGGCAGAAAGAAATGATGGCCCGTGGGTTGCCAAAACGCAGTCCATTGCCAGGCGTGAAACACATTATATTGGTGGCTTCTGGGAAAGGGGGAGTTGGGAAATCCACTGTTGCAGGTGCCGTGTTATTTCTAAGAATTTCGGCCAATGATTTTGATTGCCTATTCACGTGTAAGAAAGCCGCTGGATTCCAATATTGGACTATAAATAAATGTACCTCACAATATCAATTAATTTTGTTCACCATAAAAATCCAACTTGTGACTGATTGGTGCGAAAAATTGTCAAAAGTGTTGATGCAATTATTAACCGATAACTCATCCTTTTGTTACTTTAAGTTGAGCACCTATGTTAATTGCTGTCTTCATGTTGAAAGATTACGATAGATAATGTTATTAATCATGTTCATTTCATTACAGTTAATATCGCCGTTGCCTTGAAAAAGTCATACCCCAACAAGGAAGTAGGCCTTTTAGATGCAGATGTTTTTGGGCCTTCAATCCCTCTAATGATGAATCTCCATCAAAATCCCCGCGTCACAGAAGAGAACTTAATGGTACCTTTGGTAAATTTTGGAATAAAATGGTGAGGATTTATTTACCGTTGCATTTAATAGAACAATATAATGTAAAACGAGCCACACAAGCTTTTCCACCAAAATATATGTAGGAACATTTCCAACAATGCTTATTCTGATATAAAAACTTGAAGTTATTAAAAAGACAGGAAGGTCATTGTGAACTTTATGATGTTTCTTTGATTACATTCAATTTTCCAGTTTAACAGAAAAGGTGCCAGGCAGTCTCACCAACATTCTTATCTTAATGGCTCAGAATATTATTAAGAAGGGTCGTAAGCCTTCACAAGTTGGTGCTTGAGGCTTTTAAACCCTTGTGAAGATATGCCTAAGTGAATATATCTGACTATATGGGGAACTATTTTTAATTAAACTCAGGGGATCTTTCCATTTCTTTTGAGTGCTCCTTTGGTGTAATTGACCCTGATCCTTCAATGAGCATGAAATAAGAGACTTTTTGTTAATTTTTAGCATGGTTTGGTTGTGGTAGTAGTTATTAGGGGAGGTAACTGGAAATTTAGGTCATTTGTATAATTAGGTATAGGTGTCCAGTCATTCCATAACTTAGAGTCAGGAGTTGAGTCTTGAGTCAGGTAATTCAGTTGGATATTCAAGGAAATTAGGAAGGGCGAAGAAAAACCTGGTGTTGGCATGAACTTACTCTAAGAAAAATGTAGCAGTGGGTCCACACAGTTTAATATACCATCTGATGGACATTGTTCTCCACCCTCAAGAAATTGTGGCCGTTGGCAGCAAGTATTTTTTTATATTTTTTGTAAACGACTTTTAATTGGGGCAAGATTGAAACTTCATAATTCCTACTCCTTGTACATTCCATTGAAGACAGTTACAAACACCCAAGCCCTAAGTGGAGGAAAACCCACCTAGGTGGGAATTGAACCTGTGACCTCTGAATTGGCAGGCGAGGATGTTGGAAAAAGAGGCCCTGCTTATTTTTAAATCCAAGAGGCCATTTGTGCTCTGGCTAGAAAGCCATAAATGAAGCAGAAATAGAATGGATAATGGTTGCTAATCCTGGTCAGTGGTGCAGATACTGGGTGAACATGATCTCATATTGGAAGAGTTAAGGCTCTGGGTTTCTAGGATGGAGTCAAAGAATTGAAAATTGTGGGCATTTGAAAAGGTATAGTAATGTAAATGCTCATTTAATTTTCAAGCAGATGTATTACCTTTCAAGTTAAGAAGAAAGAAGGAAATAGAACAAGCACCATCCTGACAGCGTCACTGTCTTGGAGCACCGACAGTCCTCAGAGGCACACTGTGAAAGCCAATTTAAGGACCCATGGGTGAGGTTATCTAGTCAAAGGGAGATAGAAAATGAATAGCGATGGGAGGAGGCATGTGACCAGCATTTGGAAGAGGAACTAGAAACTTTTGAGAAGAAACAATATGCAGAATTCCAAATAACCACAGTTGTCATCTCACCCATTTATCACAAAAAGGGAAGGGACTCAAGTGGCAAATGGTGGAATAAAGAATAAGATTGCAACCTTGGATACCAAGGGAGGAAGGCAGCTCATCAAAGGATAGTAGGATAAAATTATAATCAGCAACAAATAGGTTTAGAAAATCAAAAGAAATGCTGGTGAAAGTATAGAGAGGTACAAGGAATGCTGGTGAAACTATAGAGAGGTACAAGGAATGCCTGGTGGCACAAGGTATCAGCCAGATTTTTGGAATCAATTTATCAGGTGACTCCCATCAACCTGATTGAGTTTTGATGTCTGGTCTTTAATCCTTCTTTTTTTGCAGTCTCCTTTCCTTCACCTGGTGTTACCATCCAAATCTTTCCATAGTAATTGAAGAAAAAGTTGAACTGATTAAACATCGAGAAATTGTAGAAAATTATTTTTAATAATAAAATCTCACTTGACAATATTTTCTCTAAAATCCAATCTATTTTAGTAGTTTTGGGGGCTCCAGTTGCATTTTTTAATTTTTCAAGTAATTCAAAACTATGCCAGTAAGAAAGGTTGCTTCTCATTTCCTGTTAAATTATTTCACCTTTAAAAACAAGCTAACTGTTTTTGTAACAAATATTTAACCTTTCTTTTGCTGGATTAATGAACACAGAAATAAATTGTGCATAGATAAATAAAGTTTCAATACAGCTTTAAAATGAGAAAAAATTGATGAAAAATATTTTCCTTCCCAAAGCTTGCCGATTTCAAACCAAATATTACTGTTTGTCATACTCATGGATTGCTTCTCTGCATTCATTTAAGCATGTCCATGGGGTTTCTTGTTGGTGAAAAAGGTGCTGTAGTGTGGCGAGGGCTTATGGTCATGAATGCTGTGGAAAGGCTTCTACGTGGTTCAGCATGGGCTCCTCTGGACATATTATTAGTTGACACTCCTCCTGGTACTGGTGATACCCATCTTTCTCTTGCACAATTGGCCCCTATTACAGGTCAGTATAAATTAAGTTTGAAAGAAAGACCTTATCATCTGTCCTTTCCTTTAATGAATGCTTCTCAAGCATTTATCACAGTAATAAAATTGTCTTGAGATTTGTGGCATTCATAAAAATATAGGACACTTCAATGTAAATAAGGGTAGAAAAGTAATGTGCTTAAGGTAACAGATGGGTAACAGGCACAAAATAAAAATGAAGTTGAGTAAATTACAATCTCCCATCACTTGCTTCTTTAAAAGAAAAATGTGGTTCTTGGTCCCCTCGGTGGTTGTGGCTCCCTACCATCTGTCATGCTGTTAGTTACCTTGGAAGTGGTTAGGTTGGAATCAAAAACTCTGAAACTGTAAAGTAGTGAATGAAAATTAGTATTGAAATATTGATGAATTTTAAACAAATAAGAGATGATCAATTTGTTATGAAAGCATTTAATCTTTTTTTGTGCTTGTAAAATTTTGCAGATTTTCGTTTGTCGTAATTTATGTAATTCATTCCTCGCTCTTTAGGCCTTTCCACACATTGGTTTGTATTTTTACCTTCCAGTATCTTCAATTTCCTCCTCAATCAGGGATTTGCATCAGATATAACCCAATTACAGGGTTCGTCCAGAAAATAAGTGTACTGAGCTCAGGAAAAAAAATTTATTACACTTTTACATATCTTAAGCTAATATTCCTCAAAATAGGACCCTTGTGAGTCGATACACTTGTTCCAGCGGCGTTCCCATTCCTGGAATGCTCCCTCGGGAACCTCTCGAAGACACGTCGTCACGGCCTCTTTGACGGCGTCCAAAGTCCTGCATCGCGTTCCTTTCAAACTCCTCTTTATCTTCGGAACAGAAAGAAGTCCGGTGGTGCCAAGTCCGGGCTGTAGGGCGGGTGCGGCAGCGTTGCCACGCCGTGCTTGGCCAAGAAGTCTGACACGACAAGCGCGGTGTGAGACGGCGCATTGTCGCTCAGGTTGTCAGTCATACGGTTGATTGCTGGCCGGACGCGGGCGACTCGTTTTCGAAGCTTGTCGAGCACTTGGACGTAAAATGCAGCATTTACAGTTTGTCGTTCAGGTACAAATTCGTAGTGGACGACTCCCATTTTGTCAAAAAAGACAATGAGCATCATAAACTTATTTTCCGGACGAACCCTGTATATTTCTTTTTAAAACCAATCATGGATTTCCTCATTCTAGTATCCTTCATCACTCTCAGTTTCACTTCTGAACATATTCCTAATCATTTTCTAATTCGCAATCCTGGTATCAGAAATACCTGGTTGAAATTCCACTTTTCTTCTGATTACCTTTGGCTGCATTCCCTGTCCAAAGAGGCTTCCTCATAGGCAAGTGACAAAATAATGAAATGGGACAACCCTGATATTTTTTAAATATACCGAGTGTTTTTATGAACGTATATACCTAATTCTTATTGATATTTGTTATGTGTATTTATTATTTTTCTTGTTCACATGAACATGCATATTAACTTTTGTATATGTCTTATAAATAATATTATATGAACAGGTGTGGTGTTAGTGACAACCCCTCGAACTGCTGCCCTACAGGTCACTCAGAGAGGAGCAACTATGTTTGAAAAACTTGGAATTCCTTTGGTGGGATTAGTGCAGAACATGGCTTGGGCTTCCTGCAATTCGTGCCACACAAAGATTCATATTTTTGGTGGAAATGAAGGAGTTAAACGGCTTGCATCAGATATAGGTATATGCAGAATTCTGCCAATACTGTATAACACCTCACTCTCAGTCACAATGTTTTTTCTTATGGTAAATTTTTACTCATATCAGACTTAATTATAAATAATTTTATTTGTTTTGAAATGAATGTTCCAAGGAGCCTACAGCTCATAGAGAAAAAGAATAAGTTGAAACATCAAATAGAGCACTACGGCATATAAGGGGTATAAAATATCAGAAAATTTGTTACAAATACAAAGTTGCTGCAAAAGAAAAAAGACACACTATACATGCTTGAATAACACGGTTAAATTATGCATAATCATTTAGGACTTAGTGCTTGAGATGGTCATTACTTGCCCTTCACAAGATTACTGCCAGGGCACAAGAAGTTTTAATGATGGTTTCTACTATTCCTCCAATTGAATGACAAAATTCCTGAAATTATTCACTGTTACAGATATCTCCATTTCAAATATTATAATTATATTAATAATAAATTCCATATAGTGTCTATCTCCATTCAAACTTCAACGGGGCATTCTATTTTTTTTCAATTATCTCACAAGAGCTCATATATTGTATATGTATTTTGCTAATTTCTGAAATCAAACCAATATTTTGTATTGTGATTTACTATCCAAAATTATCTATGAAATTATTTATATAAAATACAGAATGCACATTTCAATGTTTTGCTGCAGTGAATACTTGTTATTTTTATATTTTGTATTATTCTTTTGTTCTTAAGCGGCTCTGCCAGAGAACAATGATAGAATATCGTATTTTAAGATAATCTCTCAGATACATTTTATATTTATTTAAAAACATTCTGAGAAAAGGAAAACATTTCATGTAATTAGGCAAATCATTATATTTTATTATTGCATGGTGCCAAATGGATTAAATTTCAAATCTTGTTAACAGTAAAGTGTCAGCATGTATTTTATCCAAATTTTTTGTGCCAGGGGCATCTGATGAGAGTTAAGAGTAAGTTCAGTATTTGAGTTTATTAGGCCATGCTTTAATTTAAAGATATGGGTTACTGAAGAAAGTTATGTATAGATTTTAATGATGGCATTAGTCAGTTGATAGGTTTCCACCACAGGTGTTTATGATGTCTTAATTTTGAAGGCTCTTCTTTACAGTATGGCTAATGCATTAAGTGCATCCTTTCTGCCTCAACCCAAAATATATATCATACAGCATAAGTGGCCATCAGTCAGCATAGAATAAATACACCAATTTTGTCAGAGCAATATATTGCATTTGATATGGCAATAGCAGGCATGGTTTTATCTATGATGTTTCATGCATTGTTTTCTCAGGATAAAGTTGAATTGATATATAAATATATATCAGCCATTTAATAGAATTAACTGCTTTGTCAAAAGGCTCAATATACTAAGGTTGTTAGCTGGTTTAGAAATAGCTGTGTAATTAGTTTTAGAAATGCTGTGGTTGATTTAATATTTATGAACCAGTAAACTAAGATATTCAGATCACATTGCATGCTAGCAGACAAGTATTATTCTTTTTATGTTAGGCCATTATAGAAAAGGCTTATTTCAACAGGAAAAAGGGACATTATTCCTATAAGTGTCATATTTAAAACTGTTTCCTTCTCACAAAAAAAATTGTCATTCTTAAGACATAATAGGAAGTTATATACTACTTATTTTAAATTACGTTTGCTATAGAAATTAAGTTATGCATTTAAGAAATATTATTCTATCTGATCTTTCAGAGACGGAAATTATTGGAGAGATTCCAATAGATGGCCCTGCAGCTGAATTGACTGAGATGGGCCGGCCTGTTGTTATCTCACAGCCTGAAAATCCCCAGGTGTTTGTTGATTCTTTTTTATTTCCATTAATTTTATTAGCGAGGTCTCTTTTTTACCATGAATTTAATTATTCTGGTTGTTTAAATTAGTATTGTAGTTTTATCATTCTTTTCAAAAAGTCCTAACTCTCAAAATATATTTAAATACTTTAAAAACCATTGATAATTTAGTTTCCCAGATGATAGCATGTATAGAATTACAGTTTCCATTCAAAAGTTAGGAAGACTATATACTAAGCAAAAACTTGCTTCCTTATGGCTCAAAAAATGTACTACATCTCAATAGTGAACAGCCATTTGTGTGGCCATTGAACTGAAGCATCAAAATTCCAGAGCTGATTCATATTTTGAGAAAATCTTGTTTTCATATTTGATTTTAGTTTTCTGAGTGGAAGTTGTTTTCCTCATTTTTGTCTTATTGAATGCCTGTGGTTTAAGTAACTATTTTTAATGTTGAAGCAAATGGTAACTATGACCATGTGAATAATATGGGAAGAATCAAGGGCCCATCCCCTACCTTTTCCAAAGTGCGAGTCACAGGATTAACATCAGAAGAGATTTCACAGTAGACCTGTGAGTGAGTGTTGCAAGGGTTAAGGCATTCACACATACCCAAGCAAGAGAGTGATTGGCGAAAACCTGGCGCAGAGGAAAACCTCTCGAAAGCCCTGGTTGTGCGAGTTCCTGCAACTAGCAAGGATCAAGGCTATTTCGTTCATCCAAGCTAGAGAGGGTGTGATTAATTTACATTTATTTTATTACGTGCGATTGGTGAGCGGCTGGCACAGAGAGAAGTCTCTCACAAGCCCTGAGTGGGTGTGAGTGCTTGAGACTAGCAAGGATCAATGCTATATAGTACGTCCAAGCTAGAGAGTGCGTGATTAATTGGCATTCTTTTATTTTATTATATGCAATTGGCTGGCACAGAGATAATTCTCTCGTAAGCCCCTGTCTGGTGAGTGCTTGACAAGGGCAAGAGTCGATGCTATCTAGTACACCGTAACCAGAGTATTTGTTGTAATTTTTTTGTTTAATCACTTTCTGTTCCAACCCCCCTATATCATTTTATTTTAATTATTTATTTATTTTTCCTCTCTAATTTCCCCCACCCAGCCTTTGCCCATTTGTAAGAGTACGGCTGGGGTTGATTCTTCCCATAACATCTATTTTTAGTTTGCCTCAGACCAAACCTGGAAAGTTTACTCAATGTTCATGTCCAAGGATAATCTTAAATCTGCTTATGATAATGTATTTGTCCAAGTATAGTGTCCTCAAATTACTTTCAAATCCTTCAGAAAAATTTAAATATCACACTGTTTACAATGTGGACAGTGAATATAACTCTACGTAAAAAATGTGTCATTTTGTTTGACCCTAGGCAATGTCTCTTCCACTCCTCAAAACAAATTCTTTTCCAGAATGGTCATCAGCTGTCTCATCGTATTCTCTTTTATCTCATCAATTGACTTTTTGGAAGACTGGGCTTTTGTTTCAGGGTCATAGCTATAGACCCATGACTTATCTCAAGTTATGACCTTTTTAAAAAAACCTGGATCATCGTTTGTGGCTTTGAGCGAGTCCCCTGCAACTGCAGCTCAAATTCTTGACATGGATAAGATAAAAGAAAATGCGATGAGGCTGCTGGTGAACATTCCAACTTTGCCAGTTGTTTTGCAAAGTAGAATAAATGCTGGGATAAGTGTGTGAGATCTACAGGGAGGCACTTTGAAAGGGACTAAGACCTCATTGTTCTAGGTAGGCCATTTTTCTTAAAATATTGGATAGCTAGTTCCTTTCTGAACAAACCTTGTATATGCTACTTATCCGCAGATTTTTCAACTGTAATTAAAGAGTTAAGCTTATTTTATCTTCATAGGTCATCATAAAATTAGCTTCCAAATACTTTAACTTGATCTTTATCAAAATTTAACAATGATAGGAAAATAAACACACCATAAAGGATTGTTGAATAATCATCAAAGGGCAAGAGTGTAGCTTGGTGAATACATGGTCTGTGCAATAAATGCGCGAACTGGTGCAATCTGGCAGCCATGATGTGGAATATAGCCCCCCCCACTAGCAGTGCTAGTAGCCTGAAACCCTATTAGCTGTCTGTGCTTGGTGGATCGTCGACCTGTGCATATGTTAGTTTCTGTTGTTCTTGATTTTACTGTTTGTGGAAAATGGAAATTGACGAAATCACGAAGCAACGAATCAACATCAAGTTTTTTGGTGAAGTACGGTAAAAGTTATCAAGAAATTACTGAAATGTTGACAGCTGTTTACAGTGGCAATGCTCTGAAGAAAACATCCATTTTCAAGTGGATTAAGCGTTTTAAAGATGCCCGACAAGCCGCCACGGATGATGTAAGCCCAGGACCACATTCAAAAACCTGTGTTGACGACAACATTGATCGTATGCAGTCCCTTGTCCTTACTGATCATTGAAAAACTGTCCTAATGATAGCTGAGTAACTGAATTTAGGAGAATCAACAGTATACACTATTTTAACTGAACATTTAACCAGGCGATGGATGGATCCTTCACCATGACGATGCACCTCCACATTCAGCATTGATTGTTCACCAGTTTCTGGCTAAAAATTCAATCACTATCCTTGATCATCCTCCTTATTCACCAGATCTTGTTCCCTGCGACTATTTCCTATTCCCAAAATGTGATATGGGGACATCACCGGGAAGATATGGCCTAACTGCCTAAAACTTCCAAGGGTGCTTTAAACAGTGGAAAAGAAGATGGAAGAAGTGCATAGCAATGAATTCAGAGTACTTTGAAGGGGACTAAATTTTGCAAAATACAGTTTTTACAGCCTCAGTTCACGTTTTTATTGGACAGACCTCGTACATTAGAATTGATATTGAAGACCACCAACATTCAAGCATTTGAATTATCAGGCATCTCCATCAAAAATGAGGTAAATTCCATTGGCAACAACTAATTTATTGTATCTTTTTCAGGCTTTGGCGTTCCAAACCGTTGCTGACAATATTGTTAAATTTTTGGATAAAATAACTTTAATAATTTAAAACTCAACCAATGATCATGGACTGACAAATCTGTTGTATCAGAACATTGTGTTATTCTAAATGCTCCACAAAGTTTTACTATTAAATGTTTTGTTTTATTATGTACCTAATAATTTATTATTAATAGTTTTGACACTAACACCTAATTTTTTAAAAGACTTTCAAAACCATAACAGCCCAGCAGATTCATTTAAGATGTTCTTAGATCACCAGATCATAGAAAATTATAAAAACAATCCAAAGAGAAGAATTTTTTCAAGTATAAAAACATTCACTCTTAAGCACAAGTTATTAAGAATACCTTAAAGCCCTTCAGCTCCTATCCATTAAATTAAATAAAAATTCCACCAGTTAAAAAAAAAAAATAAGAAAAACTCTTAAAATTAGATAAAGTAACTGAAATTAGTCCACATACTCTGAAGTATTAAACTCTTGCAATCAGCATTATTGCAGTTAACCATAGTGTATATAATTTTATATACAAAATGTTTACTTGTAATGACCAACATGGTGGCAGTTTTCTTGGAGTAGTCTTGATATGCACGAAGATGAATATTCACTTAACTGTGTGATACATACTATTCCATTTCCACATTAATTTAGGTATGGGGTGCCAAATGACCATCTCTATTTAATATTTTAAATTTTGTTGATTATTTATGGTTAAAAATTAATATAATTTACTAAAAAGGATATTTGGGGAATTTTTACACCAATTTAAGCATTTTGTAAATTAGTTTTCGTGACATGATAAAAAAAATGGCATGTCCAAAGTAAAATTTCTAACAATCAAAATTTAAGAGCTAGGAACATTTTTTGTTTCAAAACACTTGAAGTGTACTTAAGCAAAACTCAAATACCACGATGAGATTTGTCAAAAAAATAGTTTTTTGACTGAATCTTTTTTCAGATTTTTAATTTCTAAAGAGGCATTAAATCAGTAGAACAACTTTGCCATTCAGTACCTCTCCCGCTACTAATTTATCAATGACTTGTGATATGTAGTTCCTGAAATTGATCATAAAAAGTTGGCAAAATTCAAAATGTAACATTTTTAAGTAGCTAGATCTCAAAAAACCCACTTTTTAAATTTTGAAAGTGGACAGACATATGCAATCTCTTGATGGTATTTAAGTGACTAGAAAACTAAATTTCTTCAGCCTGAAGCCATCCAATAGTTTTTAATTTTCATAAATTATGTAGGCATTACTCTAATTAAAAACATGTACATAAAAATGTTTACAAAATAAAACCATAACTAGCATTCTTTTAACAAAATAAATCAACTACAATTATATTGAAGGCAGTGAATGAGTAGGTTCTTGTACATCTGTGCAGTATATTCGGAACTAATAATTCAGTCCGCTGGTATTTCCACAGTTTTATACTTTCTTCAGATTAAGTAAATACATTTAGTTTTATTACTGTCTCAAGATACAACAGTGTACTTTTTTTATATTGAATGCTATAAGTACAAACAAATTCACTAAATAAAAATTTTTTACCAACATTTATGGAAGGAGAATAAGTGCATTTATTTAAAGACATCCATAGGATCAGCTTCAATTCCTGGATTGTGGCTGTGTTCATCAGTTTGATCAACAAGCAATTTTGCTTCTGTTACAGGAACCTTTCAGTTAAATTGGTCAATAGATTGCATGCAATCAAGTGCTATTGAAATGAATTAACTGGATAAATGATGACATCATTTGGTTTCTATTTAGTAGATATCGTTAATAATATCAAAGAAACTTCATTAATAGGTGAAAAATTGCCTACAATCATTATTGGGACAATGAAACATGTATATCATGATAAAAATATTAAACATTATGTTGAGTGGAAGATGTAGAGTCAACACAAAAACCTCAAATTTTGAACCTTGCTAGCACCATCTGATTCATTATATCTATTGACCAAAACTTGGCCAGAGGCAATCAGATAAGATTCACGAAATTTTTCGTTGGTATTTTCATCGTTAAAAAAATCATCTGGAGGTATGGGTAAAAATTATTTCCTACACCAGTGGCTCTGTACATAGCTTATGATCAAAAGAAAATGTTTGGGTGAGTACAAAATTATAAAACCTTGAAAGTTAAAAATTATCCTACTATTATTGGTGATAAAATAATGAAATGCCTTTTTCTTCAATGTTAAAAATACATATACAAATTATACAATAAAAGGGAAATTGAGTCATATTATTTTGCTGTACAGAATTCAAATAGATGATCTATATCATGACACACACACACAAAAGTAAGCTAATTATGCACCAGCTCTCAAGTTAATCTCCATAAAATTTATTGCATCCAATTCATTAAAAGACAAATGTATCTGCCCCAGTTAATTTTTTCCGTTAATGTAATATTTGGTAGAATGACTGTGTTTTGCATAATTGAAAGAAGAATGAGTATTTAAATAATTGCAAAATATATAACTTTTTTTGGCCAAAACTACTATAGCTGTTCAGAACAATTTGTCCTCCAAAGATGTTAATGCTTTCACATTTGATTTTTGACTGGTAAGCTTGAAAAGCATCATAGATAAAGATATTTCCTTACCTGCTCCAAAATGAAATACACATCAATAAAACCTTCACTACCTAATCAATGTGTACATTGCTACAGCTAAAAAAAATACTTAACTAACTTAAGTAATGAGTATATCCCAAGATAAATATGTTGTCAAAACAACACAGACACTTTAGATTGCATTTCATAGAAATGCCATAAAACAAGGTAAATTTTAAAAAAACAGCAGATGAGCAATTTCAAAACTTGATTGCTAAAATGAACCATGGTCCTTAGAAAAAAGACAAACCAGAGACTAGAGGCAGCATTGAGATATCTGTATTGTCAAGTATTTCATAAGCTGACATGTGACACTATTCATTTGAATATAAAGGCCTTGAGTCATAGCTTTATTGCTGAAACAACGCAATATTAAAAATATATTCATTGTATTCCGAGTAACTTCCACACGTCACTTGGCAATGCATTAGTGCGAAGTGCACATGGGTCAAAGTGAGTCCTGCTGGCACGAAAACCAGCTTCTCTCAGTCTTATGACAGCAGAATCAGCCCTTGGCACTTTCCCTCCACCACGGCCAGAAAGCCTATGATGCAAGCTGAGATAAAATGCTGGAGCTCCATCAGTTTGATAACCCGTCTTGTTAATACTTTCCTCTGAAGATAAGGATACCCTGTTCACATTTTCATCATTGATGCTGGTGATAACACACTTTTTGGAGTCCCAGTCATTTCCTTTTAATCTTTTTGGATCCTTACTTTGATCATCATCTGCCTCTCTTTTAGATTCTGTAGAGAAACCCTTACATTTTCGACACAATGCCTCTTCTAATAAATGACCCAGGAGGGATGCCACTGATTGACATGCCAGGGGAGAAATCAAATCACATTTTTCAACTCTAGAGTTTAATCTCTTCATCATGGCTGAAAGAAAATCACAGCTGAAAATTGGTCCTGACCAGAGTGGACCAATGCAGGATGCGGTTTTCCCAGGGCACTTATGCCTACAATCACATCTAAGTAGACTTGTGGGGGTTTCTGCAATTTAGAAGAAAAGGTCACAGTTAAGCCAAGTGGGACCTTGCACACAAATTACAAAAAAATTACGTATGTATAAGACTTTTAATTTTTCAAGAAAGTCTATATCAAAAATTTATTTCCATTATTTGGGAATGGCATTACCACTTGATTCTTGGAAAACAATGGAACAAAATAGTATAAGCCATAAATATTTCCTACAGGCATAATCACTTAATGGTGGAATAAGTTTTCTTGAAAAAATAATGTGTAACTATTTACCATTCATTTATTCCTTTGGCTTGTATGATCCTTGAAAACTTTCTACACACATGATATTGACATAGTATTTTACAATTTTCCAAAGCATTTATAATGGTTTAATGATAGTTACATAATCAATTTTGCCAGTAATAAAATCTTTTAATTTGTTGTTGATCAAAGAAACTAATTTTTTAATTCCCAAGTCGATTTTCATGTAATGTTTGTTAATTGTCAGATGTGCATCCTGGACATAAATGATCAGAAACAAGGGGCAGACACAAAATATTGTTATTTGTTAATATATTAAAAACTAAATATATTAAAAATTATTATTTATTTCACCATTATGTGTATGTTGTCCCCATATATAATTTGAAGGAAAGCTTACTATCCCCATCCTCTCCTATCTATTGATGAGCCTCTCACATCAAGTAACCAGGGATGAATTGAAGTGAGAATTTTTATTGCCAATTTTTAAGCAAATCATATTGGACAACCAGTGCTATAAAAATACATTTACCCAAAGAATGGTTCCATTCACAGTGAAACCTTACATTCGAGTAAGGTAAAAATGTTGGGTTTTAGTGATACACCTAATAATATTAGTATCAGAGCATTTAATGTTCCAATTTTCTTGTTGTGATGCTTTTATTTTTTTCACAAAATTGTCTAGATAAATGCCTTTACATTATTTGATAAATGTTATAATTTAAATTTCGGGGAGTTAAAGAGGGCACCTTAACTGGCTAAAGCACTCGGCTGGACATCAAGGGATCTGGGTTTGAGTCCCGGTCAAGGTATACGATTTTTATGCTTTGAAATTGTTGCATTGTTTTAATTAACATAATAAATTCATTTGAGGGATCAATCTGTTTGCACTTTGCTGCCATAGTGAAACAAGATATTATTTTGAATTGCCATTATGTAAGGCATGTCTGCAATGACAAGTATATTATTCTTTATTCATTTCAATAAATGGTACAACCATATTTAATATCGTCAAGATAAATAGCACAATCTTAGCACAACTGACACAAAATAAATTCTTAAATCTAAGAGGGTGGTCCCATAAGTACCCAGCCTGATCTAGAGATGGCGGTAATTATTTTAAAAATCACTGTATTAGATAGTACGTAATCTATAAAGCATATGTTTCAAGATTGAAGATGCCACATTTAGTTTAGTATTTGTTTGGCATCAATAGTGAATGTTTTCAGTAAATTTGTGAAAATTGGTCATTGTTATTTGATACAATACTTTTATTTGAAAGGCCTCAACCCAACCAATATAAAAGCTGAACAGGATTCTACTATGGGTGAGTCTGCTGCTTCGCTTACAACATTAAAATATTGGGTAGCAGAGTATGAGCTGTCAAGACAAGCATTGCATTGGTCGACCAAATGAGGTGACTACTCCAGAAGCGGTGAAGAAAATCCTGTGATAAGTGATACTGGATGATCGTCGACTGAAAGTGCGCGAGCTAGCAGGCATAGTAGGCATTTAAAAAATTGTAGTATATCGTATATTAACAGAAAATTTGGACATGATAAAGCTGTGAGCAAGATGGGTGGCACGTTTGCTCACACTTGAGAAAAACCAGTGCCGTGAAGATGTTTCAATTGAGTGTTTAGCAAAATTTCACTGCACAAAGCAGAATTTTGGTGCTGTTTCCTAGCCATAGTTGAAATATGGGTCCATTACTTCACATTCAAGACAAAAGAACAATCAAAACAATGAATTCAAAAGGGAGAACCAGCTTCAAAGAAGGCAAAGCCATTTCATCTGCAGGCAAGGTCATGGCATTGGTTTTTTGGGATGCGCATGGGATAATTTTCACTGACTATTTTGAAAAAGGAAAAACTATCAACAGTGAGTATTATGCAAACTTATAGCAACACTTGAGCAAAGAAATCAAGCAAAAGTGGCTGCATGCACCCTATTCCCCACATTTAGCTCCCTCGGATTAACTTCTGTTCGCAAACTTGAAAAAATGGCTCGGTGGTCAAAGATTTTCCAACTGTGAAGAATTGATGTTGGCAGTTAAGGGCTATTTTGAGGAGCAAGAGAGTTCTTATTATAAAAAGGGTATCGAACTTTTTGAACATTGAAAAAAGTGTATAGAGCTGAAAGGAGATTATGTTGAAAAATAAATACATTTTCTTCCAAAATTTTTGTGGTTTCTTTGTTGGGTTGGTACTTCTGGGACCACCCTCATGATGAACATAGTTATAAATATTAATAAATGTATTGAGAACCATGAAGATTATCCATCATGTTTCTTCATTTATTAGTTTAAGTATTCCAGATCAGTACATAAAATTATCATAATTAAAATACATTTGTAAATAATTTTATCATGCATGAGAACACAAAAATATAATAATAAGATAGGTTTTCTGATTAATGAGGAAGAAATTTATGAGACTCTATGGTTCTTTTTCATACACTCGTAGCCAAAAAATACCGACCTGAAATGGAGTAGTAGTTGTGAATAGGAAGGGATGGTAACTGACGTCCCTTTCCCTAATTGTGCAATTAGGGATACATAACTTGGTAGGAAGAGGTGTAAGGCAGGGTTGTCCATTGTCACCGGTGCTGCTCAATGAATAGGTGGAGGAAATGATTAAAGAGGTATGGGAAGAACTGGAGGTAGGAATGAAAGTTGGAGGGGAATTCGTAAAATCGGTTAGGTTTGCTGATGACCAAGCATTAGTTGCTCAGTCAGCCAAGGGGTTGCAAGCATTGCTGAGTGAATTGGAGGTTTAGTGGGATAAATATGGGATGAGAATCAATATTAATAAAACAAAGGTTATGCGATTTTCCAGAAAGAAAAAGGCTAAGCTAAATATCAAAATAGGCGGGGAAAAAATAGAGCAGGTAGAACAGTTCACATATCTTGGAAGTGTTTTGGACCAATACGGTCAAAGTAGTAGGGACGTAAGGAGAAGAATTGCGCTAGGCAAGGAGGCTTTCTCAAGGAGGAGGGAGTTGATGGCGGGGACGTTGAGTAGGGAGGTTAAGACAAGACTCGTAAAAACTCTGATATGGAGCGTAGCTATGTACGGCGCGGAAACGTGGTCACTGAAGCAGGAGGATAGACGTAGATTGGAGGCTTTTGAAATGTGGGTGTGGAGAAGAATGGAGAAGGTGAAATGGACTGAAAGGAAAACAAATGAGGAAGTACTAGAGATGGTGAGTGAGGAGAGGGTTTTTTGAGAGAAATCCTATGGAGGCAGGAAAAATGGATGAAAGGCGTATTGAGTGGTAGTGGAATGTTGAAGAAGGTAATAGAGGGGAGAATGTTGGGCATGCGAGGAAAGGGCAGGAACAGGATAGGGATGTTGGACGGGATGCAGGGAGGAAAGAAGTACACAGAGATGAATAGGGACCTGATGTAGATTAGGTTGCTAGATTGGCTTTTGTTTGGAGTTACAAAATGTTTATTTGATAGTTGTGTCCATCCAAAAACCTACCTTAACCGGTAGATTACCTAATAATAAAGCCGAAAACATGAATATGCTGAAAAGTATTGTTCTACTCTTTCAAAACTTATTTTTTATTACTGTTGCATGACTTGCCCATACTTACCTAATGGGTATTGTGTGTTTGGGACAAATGCCCAGTCCTCACAAAAAGAGCAATGGATCATTGATTGTACCATTTGAAGACAATCATTTGCTTTGGCAGCACCTTTTGCTACCTCAACTATTACAGTGAAAGATGCTTTGACAGAAACAGTACAAAGAACAGTAATAGCTTTATTGAATCTAGCAGCAGACCTGGGAAAAAGAAATCACTCAATGGAATAAGACAACCAAAATCAAAAATAACACATTAAACAAGATTTTACAGAGTGCCAATTCTTTCTCCTAAAATTGAATATAAACATAAATATAAAAATAAAAGTTGACTGAAAACAAATTCATGGGCACATTTATGATAACGCTTTTGGAAATTAAGCGATTATCACTCATTGTATAAAACCATTTTCCCCTGTATGATATTTTGTAAATTCAGCATAAAAAATGGAAGAAAATGAGAACAATTGTATTTAGTTGGCACGAAAGAATTATTGATAGTTTACATTAAAAAATTGTTCAAAGATGACTGATAATTTTTGAAATTTTCTGAAGAAATATCAGTACCGTGCTTATTACATGTATTAAGTCGCGACACTGCATACCATGTTGCCTTATTAAAACATTTTTATAAACGGTCATTGCCACATATAATATTCACATTATTCATTGCACTGTTTGCAATGTTTAATATACTAAACTAATTCACCGGAATAATATAAACATTATAATCATGCATATATCAAAATTATAAAGGAAAATTGTCTTACCTTGCCAGTCCAGCTAGGACAAGCCGAACGGCTAATTCTTTGAAGTAAACAGTCTTAATGATTTTGCCCCCATAATTTCTGTAAGCTATTTCCGGGGTACGTCCGTACAGGGCTGCATCGTCCGATGTTGTAATGACAAACACACCACGCTTAGGAATATTTTTAAAAGCTGCGTCAAAGTATTGGGCTGCGGATGTATGACAGTCAAGGTAGCTGGAAAGTTCATTAATCTAATAATAGCTTTTATGGAATAAAATAAGCATTTCTAATCAAACATGAGACGTCTATCATTAACGACTAAATATTGAAAACACTTGTACTTACATGAAATTAAATGCCCGCTCGTGCATTAAGGCACATGCATCTCTATTAACTACTTCAACACTAAGACTATTTAACAAAGCATTTTCTTTTATTAAAGAACATGCTTCCTCATTTGGGTCGTTGACTGTCACTTCAACCTCACTCTCTTCAAACTCATTTCGCAGTAGAAGCCCTAAGATTCCAGTCGCTCCAATGCCATCAAGTACACGTATTGGATGAAGAACTGACGTTCCACTTTCAATATAGGCTGCCAAAGCTGCTACCACAATACCTCTACAAACATATATCAAGAGCTTAGAAATCCAATAATGGGTTTGTGTTAAACATTAACACTAAGAATACCTGTTCGTGGACAGATCCCTGCTGTAAAATACTCCTGACTTTTTGGGGGAAAGAGCTGATGAATCCACTTGTAATTTAATGCCATATTCATGAACAAGATCTCTTGAATGTTTCATGATTTATGTACTTCACCTAGTAATTTACGAGATTTATAATATTGCGCCTTGTGAAATCGTGTGTCTTTTCAGATTGACAAACGAAAACTCGCGGCGTAAGAGGGCATAAAGGATTTGCAATGTAGTATTGTCAAATAATTTGAAACGTTTTGGGCGAAATGACTTGAATGATATGTAAACTGAGCGGAGTAGTGTTTAGGGTTGGGTCATGAGCGAATGAGATTCAATATTGCATGAGTGGCTGTATTTTTTACCTCATGTGTTACATGACGTTTCCATGAGGTTCCTGAGCACCGTAAAATGCGTCGTTTTTATTTATTTCGGTGAAGTTGAGCAGATGTTAGTCGTTCTTTTCAGCCAGTAATTATGGCAATGTATGACAACAAACATTGGCTGCTCTCGCACATTCAAAATTCGTTTGTGTCTTCGGATAACACTGGAATATGTGAAATGGTGATGCTGGGTGAAGAAATTCCGAAGAAACTTGCTAGTCTTTCAAAATTGGATTGTTATCCTGGAGTGAAAGAAGACGTGGATGATGGGGATGACATGGATCTTTTAGCGCAGTCATTCGAACTTCAGTCAGGTTTGTCATGCGTCTTAAGGTAATTGTTTTTGTTGCAGCTGAAAGCTAATTTTGCTCATTTCTCATAGAGTTGGGATTCGGCGCCCATCGACTACGGTCAAACACAGCTCAGCGTTTGGAGCAATTGGATAAAGAACGTAAGAAAGCGGCAAAAGTTCGGCATGTGAAGTGGGAATATAACCCGAATATTTCAGGTAAATTAACCTGCTTCTTGAAGTCGAAAAATGCAAACGCTTATCCCAAGTGTGGCGCGCTATTTATCCAATATAAAAGCCTATGTCCAATGTAATCTTTAACAAATTTTTTGGACATGGGTGCATCCTACGTACTTGCTTGTTAGAAATTGGTCAATTTAAAAATGAAAATCACCATTATGCAATTGAAATTGATTAAGTACTGTTACTTCTGTTGAAATCATTTTAAATTGGAATTGCCTTTTATGAAAGGTGTGCAAAGGTGGTCCTGGGATTGGGAGTTTGTAAGGACTTCTCAGGTAAAACAATATGGGATGTGAATGAGTTGTAACTATTCTAAATTGGAACGGAACACTAAAATCTGAGCTGCAATTCGATTACATTTGGATGGGATGAATTTGAAACAGTTGTGGAGTGGGCTGCTAATATAACTGGACTATCTCTGGGGTATCCGTGACCAAGCAATAGGGGGCAACTGGACCATCTTCAATGCAACCAAGCCTTGAGTTAGAACCTAGCTTAAGGGTTTAGAACTTACATAAAGAGAGTGGAGGGTGTGGAGAAAGTGGGCCAGAAGGGGACACCTGCAATGGGTAAGGAGGTTCAGAGGAAGGATTATTTGTCTGGGCTTATGTTTGAAATTTACTTCACATTTGAGGGTCCACCTGTATTAGCCATTTGTCACACAGTAGGTCCTGATGTTTTCTTCCCAAAATTTAGTCACTACTGGGAGCTTCCCTTTCATTCCATATCTTCAAACCACACCAGGAATACCCTCCCCTATCCCCATGACCCTTCAGGGGGCACTATAGACTCTGTCAAAGAAACATATTTTATTAAAAAAGAATCTATCCTGAGAAAGTAAGTATTGCCAAATATGTTGGAAATGAAGCATAAAAGAAAAATTGAAAATTCGAGTTTTTTATTGGAGCATCCATTAATAGACAGAGTGCCACCAAGAGTATGAAAACACAATCCACCCTTAATCCTTAAACATGTACACATGCACTTAATAAATTATAGAAATTAAAATATTTGGCATGAATGACCTTTTCTTATGTTCCAGAGGAAGATAGGGAAGATATGTTCAAAAGGAAGGAGCTCCCAAGAAAAGCTGATCAAAGTAGTATCCCTAATAAACCTGGTCCTAAAGCATGCAGATCTCTTCTATCGGAACAGCTTGAAAAGAGTCCTGCTTTACCCCAAAGTCCTTTTGTGGAGTTCGCCAAATTTGATGGGAGTGTAAGTAGTGGAAAACATTCCCATTGTATCACTTTGACATTGATCTTAAAAATCTGAGTAAAATATTTTTACATTAATGTAAAAATGGAATGCATTAATGTAAAAATTGAATGGCACACATTCACATAAAATGCACTCTCATTTCAGTTAGATAAATGATATAATAAATTAATTAATAAATAAGTTAAATGTAGATAGATTGATAAAATATAGTAAAGTTTATTTGATATCTCAATCACATCACTTTGTGGAAGTCAGAAACATGTTCACATCACATAATAGCGATGAGCTCAATAATAACAGTCCCAACAAAACATTCCTCAATTGAGTAAAAATTAAAGTAAATATAATCTAAATATGATGGAGTCTGCAAGTGGGGAATGCAAAATAGCTAGTACTGGCTATCTGGGGTGAAAGTAACATTTAGTTTTAGAATGTTAATCCATTGAGTTCTAACCTTCAGATATAATACACAGGTGATTTATTAAACCATAATTTTGGAAAAATTTTGATTTAATGGCAAGTCTTATATGCCGTCAAATATGATAGTTCATGAATATTGCTTTTCTCTTCATGAATGAGCAAGTGTGGGGGTGGATTGAAAAGTCTTGTGCAAAATTGAAATAATCTTAATTTTTTGGTATTCTAAATCATTTTAATTTTTAACATAGTCTCCTTTTAGGCTTATACATTTTGTTCGATACTGCTCCATTTGGTTGATCCCAAATGTGAATTTTTTCCCTCTACAAAGTAGTCATTTTTTCTGCAATCCCCGTCCCATTTCATTAAAATTCCTTCCTGCAAACCACTTCTTCATATTGAAGAACGGGTATTTGTCCAAGGGAGAAAAATCTAGAGAATATGGGGGGAGTGAGTCTTCCATTTCAAAATCTAAGTAACTGTCAAGTCCAAAATTAAGCATTTTCTCAATGTAACCCCGGTGTAGCTGCGAAAGCATTGAACTGAGAATTATTTGAACCTTTTATCCTAAGAATGTACTGCATAAAATGTGTAACAAGTTGTGAAAAACATTCTAAATCACATCAGAATTGAAGAGACTATTGCATGATGTATGAAGTTTGTGAAAGTTATGGATTTATTTATTTATTTAGCCTTAGTCCAAAAACAGCACATTGTGGCCTTTACATCAAACTATTAACAGTGACAACAATGGACACCATTACAAATACCCCATTGTTGTGCTGTTACCATTTTCTTTTAATTGTTTCAACATATCACCATTTGTAGGCTCAAGTTGGGATGGCTGTGTGCCAATACAGGATATTTATTACCATGGCCTCACCTTCAGAAAGGGACTATCCCCTTGAAATAAGCATTTTGGCGAGTGCCAAGGTGCGAGACCTGGTTGGACTAGTCTGCTGGAAATATGCATCGGAGCATAAGGGTGCTACAACTCTTCTGTGAGTCACTTGTTATATTTTTCCTAATGCACATTCAGTTACTTCTAAATGTTGTGGGTGATTCCTTTTCTGCATAGCATTTGATCTTTCCCAGTCATATGCATAAGGATATTTATTGTGATATTTAGTGTAATTTTGCCTACTTAAGCATTTGATTCATTTTCTTTTCAATCCTTAATGCTCCTGCCAGGTTATTGGAGATATGTCCTTCATAACTGTTACGACCTTCAACATAATTCCCTGCCCCATCATACTTTGTTAATTTCAACAGTCAATAGTTTGTATTGTTTTCCTCATGAAATAACAAGAGCATGAATTTTTATCTCAAGAATTAATACCTGCTGTTAACACCAATAACAAAAATCTAAATTGAAATTAAATAAGAAAAATGAAAAGTCTTCCTATTTTTATTTTTAAAAAATGATGGGTTTCAATGATTCTTGAGCTGTCTCCTTGCTTTTCTAAGTATTTTACTGGTCTGTGTTAAAGGATACCCTTTTCTTTTAGACCAAAGGTTGATCGTTATGGACTCTACATAGCTGAAGACGATGGTGAAGTGGATATGGACTTTCCTTGTTTGGACAGGGGAGAAGTTGTGAAAAAATTTGGGTTTCGTCATTTGGCCTTGGTTGAGCGACCAGAAGCAGAAGTTGAAAAGGAAGAAGCTGAAGAGAGGGAGAGGTTAAAAAAGAAAAATGAAGAAGGGAGTAAAACTTCCAATAACTCCTCATTGTATGGTCCATTGCCGCGAGGGTAATCACTTCAAATTTTATGGTTTAATTTGTTTGATATGAAATCAATTGTGACTGTCCTTTTCAGTCCATAACTATTTGAAGGTTTCATATACCTTGAGATGGCTGGAATTCCCATGTAAATTGTAAACATGTTTTCACTCTGTCCTGCATTTTGTATAGTATTGGCATTCACCATTAAATGAATTTCTTTACAGCTGTACTATTTTGTACAGTTAGATCTAAAAATACAGCAGAGATGATCCCTATTGTGTTAGAATGTGTCATCATCACAAAACGTAATTTTTTGTTAGATAATTAAATGGAATGGCCCGGAACTTTTCTGGGCCTTGCTCTGCTGTCTAGAATATTTTATCCTGAAAGAATTCAGTGGTCCAATTGGTTTCAAAACCCAAACAACTAAAAATAGATTAACTCATAAAAGTTTTTGTTTTGGCAATAAAGAACTTAAGAAAACTAAATGTAATCATCTTGATTAAGTTTTTTGTGTACATGATTGCACTTCAGCAAGTCCTTGATTTATATCAGGGAGAGGTGCTAAAATTTAAAATGTACTAGGAAGCTAGAGAGTAATGTCAGCAAGTTCATAAAAGCCAATTTATTCAGAGAATCCCGTAACAAAATGATGGTGTAGTGGGCTCATTTTTGTGGTGGAGCTTTCAGGTATCAGTGATTTTTGGTCAGATGTGCATGAATTTTTTTCAGTCTTTTGAGAATTTCCACGTAAAACCTAGTGTTGGTGGTCTGCCCGGCAGGCACAAACTCATGGTGGATGCTACCATTGGTATTGAAAAGCACAATGACCATGGCTTTTACTATGAATCGACTCATGAATTCCTTCTCAGGGCAAGGAGACTCATAGGTATGCCATTCTTGAGCTTGAGCTCTTTGTCTCAAAGTTATACTGGGAAATCCACAACCCATCGTTGGTTGCAACATTATCCAAAAAACTAGCATCATTTTTCTAAAGTTCCACAATTTCTTCACCAATAAGCACTCAGTTGGATCTGTGGTCATTGGTCAAAATTTTTGGGACTAATTTTGCACAAAATTTCTTTACCTGTAATTGTTCAGATACAATCTTGTGGAAAATGGTTTTGGGTGTATCCAGAGCCTTAGATACCAAGCAAACACTCATTTCACAGTCTGTGTTCAAAAGTTTATGCACACAAGTACTTTGTGGTCACTTTTCAAAATTGATGAGTGTCCAGACCAGGGTTTCGTTGTCAATATCTTCATGACCTTCTGAAAATGCCTCATGCTATCAAAAAAACTGTCGTGTTGACATAAAATCATTTCCAAAGTCCTGCTCAATCATTGGATACATTTTGATGGTGGACTTGATGAGTTTGATGCAGAACTAGATTGCATATCTTTGTTGGACTGACCATTACATCGCAGCAAGAACTGGACCACCAGAATTTCAAATAGGGATATGTCATTGAATCTATTGGAGCTTGAAGGAAACAGTCAGGTTGCATCAGGAAGCTAACAATCCTCACCAACTACCCTAGGGGGATAGATAGCACTTCAAACAATATAAGCATCAGAATAGAAATAGTGACATTACTTTCTGGTCTTATAAATCAAAACTATGTTAATTGGAATATATTTTCAAGAATGTTATTATTCAGTCATTTGACTAGGCATTGCCTTAAAGATCCTGTTTTCATCTTGACTTTAAACGCCAGTATTTAAATTTGCACCGACAGTCCTGGCCGGAATTTTTCCGGAAATATAATGTTGAATATGCAGGCACTTACATTTTAGGCTCTATCTTAGTCAAATTTAGAGATATTTTGAAAAAAATGAGAGGCATAAATATGTAAAATATATGCGTTTTTATTGAATTTTGGTTTCAGTATTACACAATTTTTTTCCAGTAAAATTAAAAAAAATTAAAATAATTTTGTAAAATGTTACTAATAATTACACCTTGATGCAATAATTTGGTTTTCATTACCATTTTTCTCAAAGGTTTTAACCTGCAAACCCTTTCCCTATGAATAAGCATTTGTTCTATATTTGGTTTCGTACTATCGTAGTTTTCATCATCCCTGTTCGGTTTGTTATCATTATTCGTAAAATGTAAAAATCTAAGAATGTCTAAGAATCTATCACATGTAATGATGTTGCCTTAAAAAGGTGTGAAAAACTGTTCCATATACATCCAGTAATCTCTAAGTGATTCTCAGATGTCATGTCTTGTTTGAATTGCAATGGCCAAAAATATACACTTTTCAGAATGAATTCAGGTTCCACAGATGAAACACACTCTTGTTTGCGAAGAAACAGCATAGTTTTTATTTTTTTGACCAGTAGATGTATGACTGCTTCAAATTACAGAAAAAATCACCTTAGATGAGGAATTTTTCATGATGTTTATAGCTTCTTCAGTGTTCAGACCTCTTTCGCTCCCAGAAAAACAGAATCCACCATGGAAAACATTGGTCTTGGGTTTTTTCACTCACTCCTTTGACACATACTGCGCTGTATCATCATCGATGTTGCTGTCCTCTTCAATGGAGAAGTCATTCTCGTCAGTAAAATGTGTGTTGGAATCATTGTCTGCTAAAAGTTCCTCCCCAATTCCTCTCTCTTGAAATTTTTGCTGGTATCCATTGAAGAGGAGGCAGTGCTTTGTCAACTAATTTCATGTTTGGAAAATAATTATTAAAAATCACTGTCTAAAAGTTTTTTAAATAAAAATTTCCTAACATTGAATTTGAACAATGTTTACCAGGATCACCAAAAGGCATACATAAGTTCCGCACACTTGAAAAAAACTGGTCGAATTCTTACACTCAGAGAAAACTTTAGGAAAAAATTAGGACCACTCGGAAAAAAACTGCTCACACTGAAAGTAGTCTCTGCACTAGGGAGACCAAAGAAACCCTTAACCCAGCAGAATCAATGCAAAGAATGATGAGGACACAGAATATTTATACAATAGCAACCATGAATGATGGTAGTCAAACTGAACATCATTTTGGTGTTGGATTTCTTGAGTGTTCCCTTCTTTGTTACCCTCTCTCATCTGCCTGTTACCACTATGATGGATGGATTTAAACTCAGCTTTGATCAAGCATGCATTGAACTTTTTGGGTTTCCTCATATGTTGTTTTGTCTTGAGGTGATGACTATTTCTTCAGTGACCTTCATGTTGTCTTCAGGTCAGAATTGGCAATGGATGCTAAAAAGAAAGGGCCATCAATGTTCTCTGGCTGGCTGGATCACCTTGTTTTGCTGAAAGATACCAGCAGGAATGCTTGGAAAAATGTCATGAAGCAAATATGATGCAAGGTGGAGGAAAATGTGAGAGCTGAGCCTCTTTCCATTGAAAGGGTACAGAAATATGGGGCCTAACTTCGATCAAATGTATTTGAACATAGTGAAAAAAGAATTTTATGTTAAAAAAAATACTATTGGAGAAACAAAGCTGATACCCTCATTTTTGGTCTTAGTAATAATTTCTGTTATTTTTACAAAAAGGATAACCAATGAAATGCTTACACTTTAGTACCTATTACTTATGAGAAACTGTTTTGTTCAATCTCATATATGTTGCATTAAAAGTTATGTGTAACTCTTCAATTGGCAAAAGAATAATTGCAGTTTCTATTTTGACTCTTTCAGGGATCTGCCAAACATGCCATTTACCAAGGACCCAGATTTAAAAACAAAAGGTAAGTAATTTTTTATGTATCTCTTTGAATTTAGATTTTTCATTTACCAAAAAAATGCAGCACAATCCTAGCTGTTATACAGTTGAATTAGTTTATCGAGCATTCATTGTCGACATTCTAATTATTATTAATTTTTAGTAAGTAGTAGTAATAAACCATAAACACAGTAATCAACCCGAAGGTCAGTTTGGTAGGTGATGGTAGAGTTCACACGGTACTAAGCCTGACAGGATGTGAAATTCACACATCAGGGTAGGGGAGCAGTTCCTTTCCCTGTACTGGTTGTGGTTTTCCAGGAAGATCTGGTATCCAAAAAAATCACATAGCTTGGGTGGAGCTGCCCGGGAATAGAACCTGGGCCCTACAGTCAGTAGTCCAGTGCTCTACTCCTGGACTACCGTGACCCACTATGCTTTTCAGTAGTAATATACACTTCATAATTGTGACCAATCATTATATAGTGGAACCTCACTTAACGAGCACTTCGCATAGTGAATAATTTGAATGGAAGCAAAAATATTTTTTTAAATACCTTACTTTACAAGTGACTTTTGCATAACTGACAATGAGATGGGAAATCTAAAAATATCTTTGGAAATAAAGTCACAGGAAGATAGCCATGAGAGAACAAAAATAACAGTAAAAATTTCAAGTAAAATTATTGAAAAGTGAGAACAAAATGTGAACATGGGTGATTTAGCATGTACAATACAATCGGTCCACACCAACGATTTGCACTATCCTCAAGAACAAGGACAAAATTAAGGATTTATATGCTTCAAAAGGGGTGACTAGAGTATCTGTGCAACAATTTCTTTTTTCAACAATCTCATAAGGTGGTTCTCATATGACTGTACTAAAAGAAATTTCAAGGTGACACAATTAACAAGAATATTATTTGAGAGATGGTGAAAGCGATTTTTGCTGAACTTGTTAAGATATCAGTAACACCAATGGCCAAAAACGAGGTATTTAAGGGAAGCCATGGGTTTTTCAAGTAGAGGACTGGCCTCCATACTGTTGTGAGGCATAATGAAGCAGTGAGCTCAAAAACAGCAGAAAACCTCCTTAGTGACCTCAAGAACCTCAACGATTTTGTAGGTTATCTGCCGCAACTGGTTTTTAATTGTGACAAAATGGGTCTCTCCTGGAAAAAGATGCCAAAGCAAACCTATATAAGAGCAGAGCAGAATGTATTGCCTGGCCATCAGCCAATAAAAGACCATCTTACACTGTTATTTTATGCAATGCCAGTGGTGATTTGAATTTAAAACCCCCTGCTTGTTTACCATTCAGAAACTCCTTGAGCCTTCCAGAGTGTCAAGCTAAGAAGCGTAGGGTAAATGTGATGTGGAGGTAATGGGAAAGCATGAGAAACTGTTATATCATACATAGAGGATAATCACTATAATAAGGCAGTATACAAATTTATGCTAAGTATTTGTTTGATGATAATGTTATGTTGCATTTCCACAAAATTGGCAAAAAATCATTGGCAAAAACAAGTGTCTCTTGACAGCTGTCTAGTAAAATAATAGAACTTCATTGGTGACTTCAAGAAGTTCATAGATTCTAAGGGGATACCTGCTGCAATAGAATTTTAATTGTGATGAGACAGGTCTCTTCTAGAAAAAGATATGAAAGCGGACCTAGGTTTTTACAAGTAACAAAGTAGAATGCATTGAATGGTCACAAGCCAATGTAAGGCCATCTTTCACTGCGATTTTATGCCAAAGCAAGTTTGCAATTGAGCATCTACTTACTTACCATTCAGAAACTCCTTAGCCTTTAGTGGTGTGTAAAGTCCAGAAGAGTGGGCTAAATGTGATGTGGTGGTCATGGGAAACTCACTTAATACATACGTCATGTGTGATACATCACCCAAATAAGGCAGTGGCTATTCATGCTACAAATTTATTTAATGATAATGCTATGCTGTATTTTCACAAAAAATTGAAGCACCAGCAAAAATAAATGCCTCTAGACAGCTTTCCCAGTAAAATAGAATTAGGAATGTATCATCAATAATAACAAATTATTTCAGTTCTTTTGTGTTTTCTAATTTTTCAATGATTTTACTTTTCATTTTTTACAGTTATTTTTAAAATTTATTCTCTTATGACTTTCTTCTTATGATTTTTTCTTTGGAGTCAATTTCAAAACTATGTGCACAAAATATTATTAAAATTTGCACAAAAAAATCACTAATATTATGTTTGAACACAAATTTGGAAAACTGTGTGATCACTAGTGATGCAAATATACTAGCAAAACTAGTTCTAGAGAAAAACTCTAGTAGCAGGCTCACAATTGATGCGAGAATTCCCCTCTCCTTGTCCCTCGTTATACGAGTCATTTATGGGACCAATATTTTTGCTCATTATGCAAATAGTTCACAGTGTGAGATGCTCGTCCTGTGAATAACTCGCAGTGCAATGTCCTCATTCAGCAAGTTCCACTGTAAATGAGATTCCTAAAAATGAATATTTGAATTATGCTGCCATTCATTATGTTTAAAAGTCATGATATGCATTAATATTCACAGTTTGCAGATTATTATCTTCAGAATTCAGTGGTTCATTATGAAATTTAGGATGAGTGCTTTGGGGAGTGATAGTAATGACACCATTTCTGGGAGACCCATTCAGGAAGAAAGAAATAACATTTTCAGAAAATAAAAATGTGATCATCATAGACCATAATAGGAGCTGGCTGGGACTACATATTCTCCACAGTACCATATAAACTCCAGCTGAAAGTTTCATTGTTGATATGAGGGGTGCAATAGTTAAGTTAATGAGCATTTCTCAATCTCCACACTCTGTGTAGCCTCCCTTAAGGATATGTGAATTTGTTAATGTTTCTTATCTCACAAATCATGCAAAGACAAGGTGGCTTAGTTCCAGTTATTGAAAGTTTCATTGAACTATTGGGGTCATACTACCTTTCTTCTGATAGGTACCCTACAGCTGTAAAATGTTTCTTTAAGTTAAATCATATAGTATAATGGAAACAGTAAAATTTGGATGTATTTACCATAAAATACGAAATAGGTTGAGTTCTGGTTGTGTGTCAAAGGAACAATACTATTGAACTGATAAAGGTTTCTGGGTATTATTGTCCCTGACCGATCTTTTCTCTCCTAAATGCATGGAAGATAAGAAAAATATTGATTTTTAATAATTTCATGGAAAACTCTACTTCAAATAGAATACAACAGAAGACCTATCAGCTGCTCAGATTCCCATGAAACAACAATTGATAAAGATAGAAATCTGGGTTCTGTACATTAATTACAAAAATATGATTGATACACCTTAAAAACTGGAGATGTGTCTACTTCAAGCAGTCTTCAGCAAACTTTAAGCATTCCAGTTTTCATCATTCAGAATATGGCAAGCATCATGATTTTTGTAATTCAGTTCATGGCAGTCATCATTAACTAGAATGATTGGTTTAATGTCTTCTTAAATCTTCCTTCAGCATACATACAAATTTGCATGTTATTTGAAGTTATGTACTGAATATTTTTCCTTTCCTCTCCCATATCCTACCTTATCACTTCACCTTTCATACCCTCCCACCCTGGTGATTGTACCCCAAGCCACATACCTTTTTGGTGGATCATGGAGTACTTACGTAGATGTAGATTTATTTCTTACTCCCATTAAAACGTGAACGTTTTTTTGTGAACAAGTAATGCAGTGTGTGCAGCAGTGATTGGTTGTGTGAGTAATATTTTATTGAATTGCTTTTTTCAACAGCTGATGAGGATGAAGATCAACAAAGAATGAGGGGTCACATGACTGCCTTAGAAGCACCCCTTTACCAGTCCTTTCGTGTTTTGGTTTTGGGGAGAATGCGTGTAAGGACTGAAGTTCACCTTGGTAATTATTATATATTTTAGGATTTAGAATAAAAAAATGTATCCATCCCAGCAATGTTAAGTGACTTTTAAGATGATTTCTGTAGCCTCTTAAAAATGTAAACCCATCCCCAAAAGTGTTACACCCACAGTACCATGATGCAGCATATGTAACTAAGGTTCGAGTTCACTTTAGCCTTCAGCTTAATGGGCTGGTGAATTCCTCACCTGAACAATTGAACATAATTTCTGACAAATTAATGAAAAACTTGGCATTTTATTTGGCTTGTTAAGAAGCACTAATGTGCTCACTGAAATGGACAAATATTTTTTTTAAGTAATCTACTGGTTAAGGTAGGTTTTGGATGGACACAACTACCAAAAAAAAAGAGTATTTTGTTTTTCCTAACAAAACACAATCCAACATCCTACTATACAAGTCCCTCTTCATCACTGTGTACTTCTGTCCCCTCTTCATCCCATCCAACATTCCATTCCTGCCCTTTCCTCATTCGCCTAACATTCCCCCGTCTATTGCATTCTTCAACATCTCACTGCCGATGAAAATGCTTTTCATCCATTTTTCCTGCCTAATTATGATTTCTCCCAACAATCCCCTCTCCTCACCCACCATACCCAGCACTTCCTCATTTGTTTTCCTTTCAGTCCATTCTTCTCCAAACCCAAATTTCAAAAGCCTCCATCTACGAGGGTCATCCGGAAAGTAGTACCCGTTCGTGAAATAAAGACACAAAAGTAAATATTAACAAACATAAAAAATTGTATTTGAAAGAGGATACTTTAAACTACTTCTCAACATAATCTCCAAGCAAATTAAGGCATTTGTTAAAACGTGTGACAAGTTTCTGTATTCCTGCTGCATAGTCCTTCGCCGCCAGCTCATTGAGATACAGGGTCACTCCTTCTTTAAGTTCTTCATCGCTGTCAAATCTTTTTCCTGCCAAAAAGTCTTTAAGCTTTGTAAAGAGATGAAAATCTGAAGGGGCCAAGTCCGGGCTATATGGTGGATGGTCGAAAGTTTCCCATTTGAATTGCTGCAAAAGTTTTTGTGTTATCCCAGCTGCATGAGGCCTGGCATTGTCATGAACGAGAATGACACCAGTAGACAATAGACCTCTCCGCCGATTTTGTATTGCCCGCCGTAATTTCTTTAATGTTTCACAATACCCATTGGCATTAATAGTGTCTCCACGGGCCATAAAATCAATAAGCAATACACCTCGTCGATCCCAGAAACTGGTTGCCATGAGTTTCCTGGTGGACAGAACTGTCTTGAATTTTTTTGGTTTGTTTGGTGAATGAGCATGATGCCACTCCATTGATTGTCGTTTACTCTCAGGTGATGCATAACAAACCCATGTTTCGTCACCAGTAATTATGCGAGTCAAGAAAGAGTCTCCTTCATCAGAATAACGTCCCAAAAACGTCAGTGCTGCAGCCATACGCTTGGTTTTGTGCTCATCTGTAAGCATGCGAGGGACCCATCTTGCACAAATTTTTGCATAATGCAGATGGTGTTTAACAATTTCATGAACAATTGTTCGAGAAACATTGGGAAAATGCTCACAGATGTCATCAATTGTGACGCGCCGATCGTTCCTCACGAATTCGTCAACTGAGCTCACCAGTTGGTCTGTAATGACAGACGGTCTCCCCGAACGCTCATCGTCGTGTGTGTTCCCCCTCCCCATGTTGAAGTTGCGACACCACCGCCGAACAGACGACTCGTCCATTACATTGTCTCCATACACCTCCTTTAATTGGCGATGAATATCACATGGGCGAACGTTTCTTGCATTGAGGAATTTAATCACTGCCCTCACTTCACAACTGGCGGCGTTCTCAATTTTTTTAAACATTGTAAACAATCACAGAAACAACACAGGCAATGCTAGTGTCACGCAACTTGGCTCAGAGAAGGCAGACAAGCCACTGAAGCTATCTGACCTCGTCCAGCGGCTACTCGCGTCGTCAGCACTTCATGCGGCACGAACTAGTACTACTTTCCGGATGACCCTCGTATGTCTGTCATTCTGCTTCAGTGATCATGTTTCTACACCATACATAACTACGCTCCTTATCAAAGTTTTGAAAAACCTTTTCTTAACATCCTTACCCTTACATCCTTATCCCTACATCTCTGTCATCAACTCCCTCCTCCTGGTGAAAGCTTCTTTGGCTAGTGTAATTCTTCTCCTTACCTTCCTACTATTTTGACCATTTTTGTTCGAAACACTTCCGAGATACGTAAACTGTTCCACCTGCTCTAGTTTTTGCCCTTCTATTTTCATATTAACCTTGGTCTTTCTCTTTCTGGAAAATCACATCCGATATCCCCTTTTATTTTAATATTTCCATTTTTCCTTGATAGTACTCAGCTCTTTTTCCTCACCCATGATTTTCTCTACAGCCTGCTGATACTCCTTCCTTGTCAATCCTGATAATGCTTCTACATTCCATTTCCTAACCTGCTGCCCCTTCCTAATCTTTTTGAAACGGACACTACACTTCATAACAACTAAATTGTGATCAGTCCCCCCCATCCACTCCCGAGAAGCTGTGCCAATTGATCAAACTGTTCCTAAATGTGTGCCTAACCATAATGTAACCCAAATGATCAGTAATCTGGAATTTCCCATTTATACCTATGTCTTTTGTGGTGTCTAAACCAAGTTTGGGTGATGACTAACCCGTCTCCTGCCGAATTCGATTGCTTTCTCCCTGCGATCATTCCTTGAGCCTAAACCATAGTTCCGTACCTCATCACCATCTCTTCCCCCGCCTACCATTGAATTCCAATTCCCCATCACTATCAAATGTTTTCCTGCAGGAACACACTCAATTATATCCTCTAACTGATCATATATCCTATCGACTTCTTATGATTGCTTTGTGGCATGTATATCTGAACAATGACGAAGTTCGTCAGTTCTACTTTTATCTCTACTAGTAATATTCTATCTGTTGCTTGCTCTATGTTTACTACCCTTTTTCCTATCTTATTATTCAATATTATGGCAACCCCTTGTTGGCTCTTGTCCCCTCCTCTGTATATCACTCTATAACTATCACTCAAGTAATCCCCGCTATCCTTCCATATCACATCTTCATCAATCATGAAAGTCTTGGTAATAATAATTTAGGTGGTTTCCAGTTGCCTTCCTCAATAGTGTTTTTAACGTGATACCATCACACAATGGCCGCCCCATTAGGGTCAGACATCTTTGCAGCTGCCTCACTGAGGAACAAACGCTGCATGGACCTATTTGGCATGGGTGACCCTACTGGGAGCAATTATCATTGCTCCTGCCAGCAAAGCTCTAGGGGTTATCAGAATGCACGAACCCTTGCACCACATCAAGGTTGTAGTCCATGGGAGGGTAGACAAATATAACAAGTTTATGCTAGAGATGTGCATTACAAAAGACAAAAATAAAATGTGTGCATTTTTAAAGTTAATCTGCTTAGTATTATCTTACAATGAAACTCAAGATCCCTAATAACTCCATTTGTTCCTACTGGGTGCAGCAACATGACTTCCTTTTTATAAAGTAAAACCCCTTTAAAAGAGGAAGTTATGTTGCCACAATCTGTATAGTAAGGTGCTACATGATTTAAAAAAATGATAAAGTATTGTTTGATGAATACATATGAACTTCACAGATTTATTGTGATTAATTTTAATCCAACAGCAATGAATTATTGTCTATGGTCTTCAGTAATTTGAATATTTAGATATTCAAAAGAAGTACATTCCTGTAGTGTGACATAATTGCTAATGTTATCTTCATTTGCTATCCCAAAATAAATTCACTGTCCACCAACAAAAATTCTGCTAAGTTCTGCCTGCTGAACCTTGGTAATCTATGAAATTAAATAGAGCCTAGCAAGAGACAGATTTTCAGTATTGTTCTCCCTGCTGTGTAATTATCTTTCCTGTATTGTAATATTATAGTTGAGCATCCTATTGGATAGATTTTTAAAGTCTCAGTTGAAAATCTGAGGATACCATCAACTAATGTTCTCTGTGCATCTTCCAAATGCACATGTCAGCTTGTGACTGCAGGTGCCTATACATATTCAGGATCAGAAATGCCTGTCCCATTCTTATTCACTGTCAAACAGTTTTGATAAATTTCACTATGAATTAATAGTTATGTGTGGGTCTTTTGTACACGTGGTGATGTTGAATGTCATTGTATTCCTTTGTTCAGGCATTTCAGGAGAGAAAATTGAGATGGATCCAGTTGGTCAGCAGAGAATAGGATCAAGATTTTGGTTGCGTCGCCGGTCTCGAACGTCTTCCTCGAGCTCCCCATCATCTTCCTCTCTCCCCTCTGCCTCATCCTCGACTACCTCAGCTTCAATCTGCCATGTTGCCACAGCAATTGCTGCATGTGACCTCACTGATAAACACAGTCGATATTCCACATTTCGTCTTGTGCTGAGGGTTGATGGACCACCATTACCTCGCTTTAAGCGTTATGACTTTGAAGCTGATCATGAAACAGCCGAACAGGTAAATGGTTTAACCTTACTGGGTCATTCCTCACCATGAGAATGAGATCAGATGAACTTAAAAAGCCACCTTGGATTGTATTAAAATGTGCTGTGAGTTGAATTGGTATTTTATGAATATTTGTTGCAAATTTTTGGGCTATCGAGATACAGTTTTTCAGGTATCAAAAAGTGTAGTTAAAAATGTTAACAAAAGTTTTTGGTGATGGTCTTTTATTGATTTTTTATATAGGCTATATGCATTGATAAAATTGGTTTATTCTTAATTTTTTGCAATTTTTGAGACAATAGAAAAAATATCAAGTCTTTTTCTTGTTCTTGTAATTGTCGCTATCTTCCTAGTCTGAAGTATTGCAATATTGAAGTTTGTAATCCCTCACTGATAAGCGTACACTGGTGTCTATTGCGTTAAAGTTTTTGTCATCCCATTTCCATGGTGTTTATTGATATCATATCATTATCCTATAGAAGAGTTATTTCACAGTAGATACCTCTAAAATAGCTGAAGTATTGAATGTTTGAATTCAGTGAAATACAAACGGTGTCCACTACAGAAAGGATTAAATTTCCCAGCTGATTATCACTGTAAAACAATTTTCCCCTTACAGTATTCTTATCAGGTCAGTCAAAGGTTGGCTTTTGATGGATATTTCCTGCTTCTTTTGTATTTATCCCTACAACTTTTTCTCTATCTCAGCAGATCAGTAGTAGAAAAAAATTAGGGAAAAGATTCTGTACTTCTATATTTTGAAGGCTTAGTGGAAAAGATGTCCTATTCTAGTACATATTTTACTTTCAAGGTATCCTACCTATTTATTTTAAGGTAGGTTCTGGATAGTCCCTGACGACTATGTACTTCTACATAATGTGAGAAGTTCCTCTTTCTTTACTGTAAATAATTAATTCTTTCCTTCATAACTTCTGCCTGCCTTCTTGCTGTCATGCCATTCCATGTGAATGGCCTATCTGGGACATAATAATTTTTTTCTAAATCATTGGGTTTTGCAAGCAGCAAAAAAATTTACTTTAAAAATAATTATGAACTTCTAAACCATGCAGCTATTCATTTCTCTATGTGTGTAAAAATTAAATGTTAGTCATTAGTAGAAGTTATAAATGTATGGGGGTGGAATGGCCCATTTCTCCTTGCTATAATAATGCTTAGTCATGAGACTGAGTTACCTTAAAATGACTTATTTGTTATGCTTTATTATTGACAATTGTTTTCACATTTTGTTACAGGTTGTCAGAAAAGTAAATCACATATTAGAGCTACATTCAAGTTCAGCACGTAAGGAATATCATGCTTTAAGAGAAAAGGAAGCACAAAAAAGACGAATGTCTACATTCCATCTAGGACCACGATGAGTAATATTAAATTGACATGGGAAAGCCTTTCTTGTTAGTATATGCCTTCAAACAACATTTTCATAAAGGCCAAATGGCAAGTATGCATAAAAGAAACAACTTATCAGCAATGTATTCAGTCCAGAAATCATGTCACTGCCATCATATTCACTGCCTTGGTTTTGAAGCTGAGCAATATAAAATTGCCTTAATTCCCATTAAACAGAGGAAATTCAGTTGATCCAAAAGGTGCAGAGCATACTTTTGTGTGCATTTACAAGAAGGCAACCTTTTTTACGATGTGGAAACTTCTTGACCATTTCAGAGGCAAGAATTGCCATTGTGAAGGTTCTTTCTCCACAGTTTATAGCAAAGGTGACCTTATGGTTTATCCCTCCTATCAATAATTAACTATATCACCGAGCTCATCTTTCTAGTCCTTTTTCAGTTTTTCTTCAATTTATATAATGTTTCATAATTCTGTTAATACTTTTAAGTCTAATCTAATAAGTACAACTGTTAAATAATGTTATAAAAACAATGTCACATCAAGGAAAATGCTGTAAAATGTTTTATTTAATCATTGTGTATATTTTAGATTCCACTCATTTTCTTCATTGTAATTTATTTTCTGACCAAATAACATTGTCTCTTTAATTAATTGTCACCATGTGTTTGTCACGTTGACTGTATTTTTGAATTTAATGAGATAACTGATCACTTTTTGTGTATTAGTTCTGAATATCTTTAGTAGATTCTTAAGGTTTGTAACTCAAGTGTGTCATTTTGAAATTCTGGTAAAATGGGACTTGGTGCACTGAACAATGAGTGACTATAATTTCTTGAATTGGAATTCCCTTCTGTATTTAAGGGTAGCCTATCTTGTATACCAAAAATTGATCTCAGTACTGAAGAATGCTGTTTTTGTATTATTATGCTGTGCCAAGAATTACAGCACGAAATGTATTTTACAAAAATCAATATACTTTGTAATCATAGCTTGAACAAATTAAGTTTATTACACCTTTTTCATTATCTTTACTATCAGTAAATTGTTAATTCACCTTTAAAAATATCTATTTTACACAGTATATTTTATCTGTTATGTTTCCGCAGAACGAAAGGAAGGCTCATAATATAAACAATTATAGTGTTTGAATCTTTGAGTATTTTCTAATATTCTGTTTTTTAACTTCTGTATCTTGTGTGATCAAGTTCAACAGCTGCATTGCCACTTTGGTGTTCCTTCTTCTTTGATCTTTGAACACTCCTTGCAACTTTCTGAGCTGACAATATTTCATTGAAATATTTTCAAACTTGGGCAGATCTTTCAAGTATTTCTTATCCTTTTCAACAAGGTATGGCAGGCACTCTTTCTCAGTCATTATCTGTCTTCTTTTGCAGTGTTCACTGTACTTCCTATAAAGAAAATTTTCACATATTGACGGAAAATGGCAATTGAATAGAACAAAAATTAGGGCATTAATGTGAAACTTTTGAGTAAATGGAGCAACAAAATATTTTATAATAATTTACTGTGTGGGTTACACCAATATTACTTAAAAAGTATGATAATGTGTACTTAAAAAGTGCGGTCTGTTGCAGTACTGTATTAATCATAGTGACGGTAGGATCAGAATTAAAATTGTCATGGAATGGTATGAAAATATCTGTGCAAATTTTGTTTACTGTGGCAGATTTGGGATTGTTCTCTCAATAATTGTTCATTCTTTTTAAGCCCACATTTCTCCCTTCTAATTGATTAAATGTTTTCCTAAGTAAAGAATGGTAATTCATGATAAAAAAGACAGCCGATGAAGAATTTATTTATAAATTAATAATGGTAACTTTTAATTAAAAGGTTAAGTTTAAAAATATGGTTGCTAACATGTGGAATCACTTTTTTGATTAGGTAAATAAAACCCAGGAAATAAACATTTACTTCTAAGAAAGGACACCAAACCTGTATTTTATACATATGTCATGACTTAAAATTCATATTGGTTTTTTATCAGCACTTTGAAGTGATTCTATTTAATTATACAGGTGGGTTACATATGTTCAGGATTCCAATTACAAACTTACATTTTCATTATATTCCTATGAAAGCTACTATCCTAAATTGATAACAGAATTGACAAAGGTTCCAATCTAATAATTTTCTGATTATGATATAATATTAAAAAATTAGATACTGATGCTTGAATTTCATAAAACAATCAATTCACATTGTGATCACAAAAATCAAATTTCCAGTAAAGTAAGATTCAGGATATTACATATTCAATAAATTTAATCATACCCTTTTCCCCATTTTCTCCTACTCTTTATAAGAAACAATCATTTTAGACTTCTAGCAGATTTCTCAGTGCATGGCCACCCTGTTTATAGGCTTCATCAAACCTAACCTTGTCCCTATCATCATATTAACTCATTTGAAAGTACTATTCATCATAATTTAAATATTTAAAATACCTATAAAATTTTATATTTTTAAGTTACTTTTTGTCAACACAAATTTATTAATTTACTCATCAACTAAAAATTCTCAAGCTTTGATATTTACAAATGATGCATTGACAGTGCAGGCTTAATAGACACCAGTTTCAGGTCAATATTTTATACTCATGTATATTTTAATGTGTATGTACTCTTTGATGCTTTACCAAAAAGATAATTCTTAAGATGTAATTTTTGTCAGACCAATAGAATGATTTGTTGTGCTCAGGCCTGAAATGTGGGATGATAAAAGAATTCAACACAAGAGGCAAAAGCTTTGTTGAGTAGGTAAGTAATAAATGTATGAGACAATTCATTCCTTCATATTCATGCCTCATTGAATTACTTCTGTGAGAATAAATTCAGTTATTTTTGCCAATTAAATCATAATTTTTACAAAAATTCAAAACCGAGATAGACAAAATAATTAAAATGTGATGTTTATTTGAGGAGGAATTTTGATTGAATGAAGCAACTTGGGGAGGTGTTAAGAAACCATTAAAAAAGAATGTGAAAATACATTCTGTGAGACAATTGATTCTGGACATGGATGTTGACCTTGTGGATTTTAAGAAATGGATAAAAGTGTGCGGTCTTGGGATTTTGTGGGGAAAGAATGGGTAATATGGATGGGCAAGAGGCCTTCACTTAGTCCATGTGTATCAAAGAAGGAGAGAATGCCTGTTTGGAATTGTGGGTTAGGGACTTGCAAAGGTGGGAGTGTAGGAGGTTGTTGAGTATAATGTTGAGGGAGCTTTTGTCAGCCTCTGTTATCATTATTCTGTTGCCAAGTGTGAAGTATGGGCAATTTCATGTCCCTGGCTTATGTCAAATATGGGCCACATAGAACAAAACTTCCTATCAAACCAAACACTCCAACCTCTCCTCAGAGCCTACTATACAGATATCTTCCTCCCTTGGTCCCAAGGAAATGATTCAATTTCTCTTTATTTCTCCTCTGTACCCTTTCACCTCCTCAGTCAACTTTCCTTCTTCTATGTGTCTACACGATCACCTTTTTAGAAATTGACATTCACTCACAAAATTACCAATTTAACGCTTCACATTAAACCCAACAACCAGTAGCAATACTAAAAACAGCTGCTCCCCATCACACACTAAATATTTCATTCCATTTTCTGTCTACATCCATGGTACCATTCCTTCTCCCAACAGAAATACACCAGGGCATTACGTGATGCCATAAAAAACATGGCTCCCAGAAAAACTACTTAAAATGATTCCCCCACCTCCCACAATACTCTAAACCCCATAAGACCCTAAAAAATCCACAATGAAAGCTTAAGCGGAACAATCTACTTTCCTGGTAGTTTCCTAAATCACCTGTCCTCACAAAACTCCCCTAGTCGGCTTCAAACCAGCCCCAAATCTGAGTGACATCCTAAGATCCATTAGGCCTTACACATCACCACCTGCTCCTCTCCATGTAACTGCCCACATAGAAATTGCTTCCATCTCCCCTACTTCACAGTCTTTTTCTATATCCACCACTCCTTCCCAAGCCACTGGTACATTTGAAAATGGAACTTAACAATTCACATGTAGCTACTGCTGCTCCTACATTGACAAGTGCACCACCACCTTCAGTGTCCAAATGGATAATCACCCTCACTCCATCAAATCCACCATCTTCATTGACTATCCAATCCCAAAACATTCCACCCTCCATAACCAGTCTATTGAGAGGTGTTTACTACTCTATCATCCAGAAATGTGCAAGGGGCACCCAGAATTCAAGAGATGGCTCACACATGACTATAGACATCCTACCTTGCTTCAGGTATTAATGTAATATAGTGGTACTCTCTTCTCAACCTCTCAACCTCCACATCTTTGGGTCACACAACTTTCCATACCCATCTATCTCTTCCATCAGCTGCCCTCTCACCCTCCACACTTTCTCTTTCCTTCCTCTCATACCCCATTACCTCTGTTTCTCTTCTCTCCCACTCAAAGGCTTCCCAACCATTCTACCACTTCCTCTACTGCCCCCTGCCACCCCCCCCTCAGAGAATAGGCCCTCACAAGCATCATTTGTCTTCATTTGAAAAAGGCAAAATCCCATTTCATTGTCCTTTGTGTCTTTGTATGTGAAGATATACAAACAAGTGAGACGCATTTAGTTACAAGAATATAATAAGAGGAAATTGCATTTAGCAAATGAGTATCTACTCAGAGTCATAGTTGAATGCTTTTGACTTTGCAGGAGAATTTTAAGTGAAAAATATTTCAGCAGTGGATTTTTTATATTTATGGTATACGTTTTATCTTTGCCATGAGAAATATTGTTAATTAATGGTTACTCAATATTGGAAGAAATCCATGCATCCAGAAATCCGCGAGTAGTAACTTAACATAAGAGTTAAATAAATAGGTTCTTTTTTGGTGGAAAAGATGAAATGTTATGACTAACATTGGTTTTCAACATATCTGTATACTAATTTTTTCAAAATTTTGTCTTGCATCACATTCTTTGTTCTAATTATTGGCTTATTGATTTCCCTGCTTCATTTGGAATAATGCTTTCAATTTTCAAAGTGTGCTTAAGTATGTATTAATATCTATGCCGCGGTTTAAATAACCTCATTCTAATTTTCTCATTCATGTTAGGCTTTCTTGCAAATACACATATCATTATCTTATTCCCTCTTCATTTCTTAAAGGACTGCTGGTTAATTGCCTTTGCAGATTAGCTTCACACCGAAGATTTATATCTTCCCCAGGAGTATACATCATTCTTCAAACAAATAGTTTTCCATCAGACTTAAATTCTTTCCTTTTCCTAAGGGTTAACCAGGATTTTTCCGTTCATATTGGACTTTGAGCATCATTTCTTTGGTCAATTAAAATCGACTGCGAAATGTCAGCGACATTGTATTCACCCAAAAAAATATATACCAACCCATGCATTTGGGTGGGTTAAATGTTTACCAGCAGTTCAATTGTCAACATTTGCAATCAGTTTTACTTTAGGAAAAATGTTTTACTATGACCCACATGTGAGCAAGGTTAATCCTCGTCATGTCCGTTTTCTCCGAGAGAAACTGTCCATGCTTCCTTAAAATGTGCAACACTTTCTATGGAACCCTGTAGCCACTAATGACTATTCTACTTAACTATTTGATCCCTTTGGTTGAACTGACAACACTGCATCACCAATTGTTATGTTTAAGGATAGCAGCTGAAATAACGATCCTTTTGTTTCCTCAAAACATATACGAAGTTTGAAAATCATGACTGACCCAATGTGATGTGGTCATATATGTTAAGAAATTTAAAATTTATAGAAAATAAAGTATAATATTTATCAAAAGAGGATTGCCTTACTTATTGGTTCCTTCATAATCTTGTTTCCTTTTTTTTGTGACATCCAACCATTCTTTTTTCTCTTTCCGTAATTGTTCTACATACCTGGAGAATCAAATTAGTAGCACAAATTAGTTTGGAATTATTTCATTATTAAGACGAAAATCATGTGTTTATATACGGACTTGGTAACTTTTGCTTCCTCGGGAGACATTCCTTCCAAGCCTTGATCAACAGACTGATTAGCTAGCCATGAAAGACAAATACGATTAAAGTAAAATTTACAGAATGCCATTACTTATTTTTCATATGGTCCACTCAAATCGATGACAATATCCAGTACATACCTCTTTTACTGTCTAATAGACTCTTCCTCACTTCAGCGAAAACACTTGATCTTCTACGGTTCCGCTTTTCAATAATTGGTACATCCTCCGTCATATCGCCATTAAAATGTTTTAATTCATCACCCTTAATTCGCTCGAACCCCGTAGGGCTAAGCCTTTCATTTTCCATTACAATAGAAATGATCCCACAGAAGCCAGAGGAACGATTAACTACTTTCAAAATATCAACGTTTGTTTTCCTTCTTGCCTCGTTATTTTGATTGGTCAACTTGAAAACGTCTCAAACCGATTGTGATTTGTTTTTAGGTGATTTTCTTGCGAGTAGGTGGCACTAATGTGGTTAGGACAGTTGTTTACCCAGGTAAACTATTAAGGTGATTCAGCTAAGTATTGCAAAGAATACTTCAGAAAAATCGGCTCTCACGACTTGGACTGTAAATTGCTCAAGACATGTGCGGGAAGAGTGAAGATGAAGTTGATAGAGGTGCAGATGGAGTCGATTATGAATACAATAAATACGGTCAGTGAAATTTCACTCTTGCAGTAGGCTCTAGCATTCCATAGATATTTTAATACATTGATCAATAATCTGACATAAATTCTTTATCGTAGTGGTGGACTAGAGTTATACCTTCCATTAATTCGGAAATTAATTGTTCATAGTCTGATTCCTGTCTCCTAGTAATTCATCACATATGTCAATCGAGAAATAAATGTTGATTGTGTATTTGATTGTAATATTTGCTATGGATTTGTTTCTTATTTCGGTCATAATGTTGTTTCATGTAACAGATGTAACGTTTTATTCCATTTGTTTATGCTGTTGTGAATTCGAAATGTGTTCGTAGGCATGCTTTTGTGATTGGTCGTAGGGGGCGTGGTTAAATGAAGTGGTATGGCGCTGTGATGTTGAGACCTTCAAACATATCAGACAGTATCTCTTCAGCTGTGTCGAGGTACCGCAGGTTGTTAGTTGCAGGCTAGTGGTGTGTTCATTTGCTAGTAATGGCTAAGTCTCGGTCGCGGGATCGCGAAGACGTGGACCGTGAGTATTTTTTTCTTCTTTTTTTACTTAAACACAATTCGTTGGATTGTGTTTCAGGCTATTTTTGGGAAACGTTTTCTAATGCATATATTCCGTGCATGGAAAATAACGCAGTATCTAGGGGTGTAAGAGAGAATCACGGAAATGTTCCATGCCAGTAACAAATATTCAAGAATTTGTTCTTTGGTCATTGGCGGTGGGAAAGAATTTAAGTTTACCATATTCGTCGCACTCTCCTTCGCGCGCGATTTGAATGTATTTATTTAGTAATCCACGGCCATACTCGGTTGAGGAAGGAATCTATTGTTCCAACCAAGGGAACATTCCACTTGATCCTTATCTTCGTCATTTTTTAAATTATACCCCGTTTTATGTTTTCACTGTTTTCTCAAGTTTCACTCGCGGTTTAGCATTTACTAAGAGGTATAGGTAGTGCTTTGGCAGTTAAAGCTTTTTATTGATAACCCATTTTGGACTTTAAATAGAATGTTGAATTTATATCGTCCCCCAAAACGACTTCACTTTATCGTCTGTAATTTTCACTCAATCTCAATACTAATGCCCACAAATAACTTGCACCGTAATTAGATTTAATGTTGCGGTTTTTTACATTAGATCCTTCCTGAGAAATGCTATTAATTAGTTCAAAGAAACTTTCTTTCAACAATTTCTTACTCCATATAGTAATTTTGCGGGGACATTTTCTGCTTAGTGTTACCCCTCCGTTGGAAAATATCGGAAGGCCTAGTTATCTCAATTTCTTGACAAAATCGGGGAAAAAAATATGCTATTGGAATGAGAATGGACGTGTTCTCAGTTTCGAGAGCAATCAAATCTGTAATAGAGCCGACTTCGGTGATACTAGTAGCACCCGCAACAATTATCAATTATAATAATCAATCGCCTCTAAGAAATTAGTGGACTCCCTGCTTGTCACCTTTCCCGTAGCTCATTTTTTTTACCTCGTCCAGAGTGCATGCTCCTAAATTATCCTCAACTACGTCGAAATCCTATTCAAGGATTAAACTCCAGGAGGAAAATTTTCCGGCGACGTATTACATCACTGTTTGATCAAAACTTGTTTTTGTTTTGTCGCCGCAAGACGAAGTAAAGGTCTCAAAGCTATCTCTTCTGGTAGTTTATTGTTTTCAATTGCTTGGTTTTATTTATAAATTTCTGTCCTTCGGCCCGCAATGAATTCGCAGTTCGTATTATTACCAAGAACAAGGCAGCTCATAAGGACAGTTACATATAGTTTTTAATAGGGATATAAAAAGAAGAATTGCGTTAGGCAGAGGAGCTTCCACAATGAGGTGGGAATTTACGACGGACGTTGAGTAAGGAGGTTAAGAAATGGCTCATCAAAACTTTGATATGGAGCGTACGGAAGCATTGTCATTGAAACAAAATATAGGCGTAGATGGAGGCTTTTGAAAGGTCAGTGTGTGGAAGGATGGCTATAGTAAACTGGAAAGAAAGGAAAACAAACGATGAAAATTAAAGCACGATGGCAGAGGAGAGGGGATTTTTAGAAGACATCCAATGGAGTCGGAAAAGGTGTACGTATTCAGAACGTTTTAATTGGAAATGAATTGCTGAACGAAGTGATGATGCAGAGGCTACTTTTAGGTTAATGAGGAAGGGCAAGGAATAGGATACATGTTGGTTGAAATGGAGGGAATAAGTATGCGGAATTGAAGGGACTCGCTGTAATGTCCGATATCATGTTGCGTCTTTTGTTAGGCGATACAAGTAAATGCATTATACACGTACATCGGTAAATTATATAGATTGTGTCCGTCCAAAACCGACATTAACTGGTAGAAAACCAAAACTAATTTCCCCGCAGGGCTTTCCTTCTGAACAAAAAAATACTACTTAATTTTTCCGTCACAATGATGAACATTTGATCAACGTGTCGTCAATTTTGGGCGAAGAAGTTCTTGTGGAGAATGGTGAAACTGGATAATTCTGCTTCAGCTACCATAATACCACTCTCCACCACTGACCGAACGAACGCAACGTACAATGTTGTTTATGAAGTCTGAGTGGAATCATAAGGAGTTGGAGGAAAAAGTTATTACAGGGAAAAGTTATTCAATGATATCCAGAGATACCAGGGAATTAGGAAGTCCGGGAATGTAGGTAGCAGATTTTAAGGCTCATTTAAATTTAAAGGGTATATTTGTAGACATAATAGTCAATTTTATTTCCCATTAATGTGAAGGGTTATTTGTTTTAGTGATACACCGTCGAGTATGAAATAAATAAAGATGCCCTCGCTAGCACTTGGGTGCCAGCAATGAGCAGTGTTATCTTTGTATATGTTTTTCCACGAACGATAAGGGATCAGAATTACGTGGTCCGACCGTGCTAGTTAGGAATTATTTCGGGTCAAAAGTAGTTTGGTGTGTAATGACTCTGCCACACACCCTAGCGGCAGCTTCGCTCGGTACCATGTGTACATTTACCATCATTTAAGTTTGAGGGTAACTCGTGACGTCTACCAGCAGCTGTTCTCGTGCCTTCCTAATGCGAGATACCACGATCAAATTAGGAGCATTTTCACTAAGCATTTGATGTTGCCTTAAATGTAATTTTTTTGCACTATGGCACTTTATAGACTATATGAACAAAGAACACATGCGATCAGAACACAAACATCGAGGCGTTCCTTCTTCACCTTCATATCTTCATCGAGGCGTTCCTTCACCTTCTGTATTCATTCGCTGCCCGATGTTATTCCGTGGTTTATTGTAGGGTGTCAGGTGTCTGCACCGAAGTTTTTTTTGGAGATCTGTAATCAATGTTGATGAAAATCGACTGAAGCATTGGAGGAGGCATGTAATGCGCCCTAATGTACCGTTAAAAGAGAAGTGACGGATTTTTTCCGATTAACTCTGTACTTTTATAGTTGTTTTGTTGGTGTTCTGCTTAATGGAAGAAACTTAAATTTTGCGAATCTAGAATCTCTTCTACGTTCTCTCCAATTACTATCCTATTCCTTTGGTATGATAGTCTGTAGACTAATCTTTTTTCCAACCTTGGAAAAACGTTTGCATTGTTATCCATCACTTCCCATTTACTTTCACTTCTATCACATCCTTCAAAATAAAATTACAAAAAAAACTTTCGGTTGTCCTCTTCCCGAATCCTCAAGGATTTCCCGGATTTTCCCAATTTTATGTGTTTATCACATCCTCGTTCCTCATGTTACCCGTTATGTAATCTTCATGATTTACCTCCGTAAACATATCTCTCGATGTTGCAAATAGCTCTTCTTGTTTTTAAATGTTTACGTTGTGGGTAATTTAAGACCTCATTCTATATTGTACATATTATCTATACACACATTATATGTGAAAATAGATAACACATGTTGAAATATATATATATATATATATATATAAAGGAAATATTTTTACTTTCGTGATCTGCTCAAAAACCGCCTTCCCCACATGTCCTGTGTTCACCTTTTATGTGTTTTCCTATCCCCTTTCCTTACCTAGTGGGTAGAGCGTTGGACTACTGACCGGAGGGTCCCGGGTTCGATTCCCGGACAAGGCACTTTGGCCACCTGCAGCTCCACCCAAGCTAGTTGATTTTTTGGGTACCAGATCTTCCTGGGAAACCATAACCGGCACAGGGAAAGGAACTGGCCCCCCTACCCTGATGTGTGAATATTCACACGACGTCGGGCTTGGTACACGGGTGAGCTCTACCATCACCTACTAAACCGACTTTCGGGTTGATTACTGTGTTTATGGTTTATATATATATATATAATGTTTTATAGTTTCCTTGGTTACATTATTCATACAATTAACGTAGTTATATTCGTATTACTGGGCGTTTAGGTGGACTTATAAGTGACATTATATTTGTTTTGTTGTAACGAGAGAGCTGCCACACAAGTATTCCAGTTCTTTTAGAAACTGTTGAACGCTGGATTGCGACTGTGGATGGCCCTGCCTCAGGAAGTTTGAGAAGTCCTTGAAGGTTGCGCCCAGCCATTCTTTCATGGAACAAAATGAGTATTCGGGGGCGGAGCACGTCATTAAAGCTCAAGGCTAACAAAATAAGGCGGCGAGCGAGGCTCTCTTCTTCTTCGTTTGGCTTGCGTTGGTCCAGTGGGTTCAATGAAGCTACAATAGTGCATTATGAATTCTTCTTCAGGCATGGGACGTTTGGTGGGAATTCACAGGGACAAGATGAGACGAAAACTTTTCATCCTTTGTGAGAAAAAGTAATTCCGTATCAATTTTCTTTTTTCGATGACCTTTTTCCGAACGGGAATTGAACTCAGGAAGACGGGAAAAGTGCACCTAATATTATGAGAAAATACTCTAATTCTGTCATAAGTAATTGATGGCCGTGACCAAGCGCCTGCACCGCTGTCTCGAATGCTGACTGCCCCTACAAAACAAAATAATCCCCATCAGTTACATTGCATTACATAGTACCCTACAAGCCACGGCTAGGGTGTGTCTAGGGTCATCACGCACCAGACTACTTTTGACTTGAACTTATCTCCTCACTATTGCGGTCGGACCACGTTATTCTGATCCCTTGTCCTTCGTGGAAAAACACATCTCAAATGTGTTTTATACTTAATCTCTCTAATTTTATTTAAATGACATCCTACCGTAGTACGAGGGGCTAATAATACATTTTCAACATCAACTCTAATGAGAGATCCTTCCAATTAATGCGAAAAATGTAATCTGTAATTTAACCTTCGCTCCGTGAGTGATTCCCAACCTATATCCTCAAATAATTTTGATAACCTACTCAGTTGATCATAACAAAGTTTTACAAATATAGCTCCTCTACGCTAAATGCGATCTCATTCGTCAATCAATTCAACTTCAAATGAGGATTCACTATACTATAAGCATATTCTAAATGAGAACTTACCAACGAAAGATAACATTGCTCTTTAACATGTTCGTCATATTTCCACAGATCACTTCAACTAAATCCTAGTTTTTTTGTTAGCTTGTTCATTCCCCGTATAAGTTTCACCCGGGAGTGATCGTGGGTGAGGCCTATGTATTTAATTGAATCCACACTTTCTAATACGATACTCCTGATACCAGTATGCGTTCGGGAGGGAACGGCTCTTACTAAAAAAATATTACTACGCACATTTTAAAGTTCGGTTCTAATTGCCAAGTGTTGCACCAACTTCGTATTGTATTAAGGTCATCTACTAAAGTTACATTATTCTTAGGACTACGAATATCTCTGTAAATCATTTCATCTTCGGCAAATAAACGTGTCTTACCATTGACCACGGAGTTAATGTCGTGAAAGTAAAGAAGGAATAAAAGAGGCCCGATAACACTTCCAGGGGATCACCTTAAACGACCTTTCCTGCCCGCCATTTTTAATTCAATTTTACCCGCCAATTAAAAAATTATTTAATGCAACCCAGGATATTTTTATTTATGCTATTTCTCTGTGCGTAGTATACTATGAGTGGCACTGTTTTAAGCTGTTTTCACGTTTAAAAAAACCTCGTCCCCTGGAACATTGCTCTCTCCCGGTCCCAATATATCACAAATAAAAAGCGCAAGATATGTCTCGCAGGATTTACCCTTTCCGAAACCGTGCTGGTTTTATGGAAATAGCTCTTTACTATTTAGGTGTTTCACTATCGATCTAGAAATAGTATGTTTCATGACCTTGCATGATATGGATGTGAGGGAAATAGGTCTGTAATTGCTTGGTTCCTCCCTGTCTCCCTGTTTTTAAATATAGACGTCGCATAATCCGTTTTCCAGTTCTTGAGGATTCCAGGCAGTTTGTGGGGATTGCTTTTTCTCAATCTTTTTCTCCCTCTACCTCGGTGGACGTTTTCGGGGCCGTTTTGGCCACTTGAAATTAGTTTCCAATGTGTCTCTTAGGACACCACGGCATACGTTCACCAGGATAGAAAGGAATGGAGGAAGAGTGCGAAATTGAATTCCCCCTTAAGAGGATAATGACTGAATTTCATATTCCTATTGAGGAAGGCAGAGGGGAACCATCTCAATTATTTATCCCACACAATTATGATAAAGACTCTAGGCAATGACGGGTGTCGTGCCCGACAGCAGGGGAGAACTCGACCTCCGCGGAGATCATAACACGAATTAACAGCTGCTGCAGAAAAGAAGCGAAAGAGGATCGCTGCTCCTGGATTTTTAGTTTGAAGCCCGGGAAGTTGGACACATCAAGCAGGTGATAGTTAAAGTATGTATTGTGCTAAGGTAAATTTTGCGGCAGTTGCGAGGTGAAAATGTAAGACAGCTGGGTTTGTTGGATCGATAGATATTGAGGTGTTGAAGAGATCCAGTGTGGGATAGCAGTAGTGTATCGTATAACAAAGAAGGAAGGGGAGCATGAAAAGCGGAGTAGGTTATTGATGGAATCAGATTGATTAATTAGTAGGGATCCAGCGAACGTTATTGTTATTGAGGTCTACATATTGGGAATATTCCCGCGAAAGTGCTAAGAGGTTTAGGAGAACTTTGGAGGAGGAGTTTTTAAGAACTAATCCATGGAATTAATGAGGAAGGAATTTTGCCGGAAATTTCATCAGATCAGTATTAGTTCCGATTCCTAAAAAAGGAAGAGGAAGGCCATGTGTTAGGACTACTGAACCATAAATTTGATTTCGCACGCAGGAAAATTGGTTCTCAGGATCATCAATTAGAGGATGGAGATGAGGGAAAATGAATACTCATTGAATGATCATTTGGGTTCAGAAACGGGAGAGGGTCGCGTGATGCCCGAGCAGAAATAGGATCACTAATAGGGAGAAACATAGAGTACAATCAGGTTGTGTTTGACTGTTTTGTGAATTTCGGAAAGATGTTTGACACAATAAATTGGGTAGAAGTGATGAATGTATTGCAGAAAATAGGAGTATATTGGCAGGATAGGGAATAAAGTAAGGAGAGTATGAAAGGTGGATTTGCTTAAGCAAGATGATAGGCGTAGATTGTGGGCTTTTGTGTTGGCGTGGGCGCGGAGAAGAATGGTAAAGGTAAAATATTATTATTATTAGGTAATCTACCGGTTAAGGTAGGTTTTTGGATGGACACAACTAAAGAAAAACAAAGTGGAAGTTTTAGACATGGTGGGGGAGGAGACGAGCGTTTTAATTGGTAATGGAATTTGAAGACTGTGATAAAGACGGGCGAACGTTTGGCAAACGAGGAAGAATGCGATTTGAATAGGCGATTATTTCGATACCGGTTGTCCAATAGTGTTTTGTTTGAAGAGGCAAGTAAACACAAATATTGCTTGTATATCGTTGTACCGTTGTATTAGTATAGTCTTGTATTCACCTAAAATTTATCTTAACCAGTTAAGTACCAATAATAATCAAATAAGAAGTGAATCGTTATTTGTGGAGATGAAAACAGATAAATGCAGATAAAATCAGATAAGTGGAGATAAAAGTAGATTACACAGTATGAGCTATAATCTAGGTGTATATGCAGGAAAATGTGGGTGAAAGAAAGGAGCGTAGGAAACCAAAGATAGTGTTCTTTATCGAATAAGGAACTTGTGACGTTCTTGGCAACATCTTCGATGGTGAACAGGGTTTGCAAAGCAGTGACATGTGAAGGACTGACTAGTAGTGTAGTAAGGGAGAATGATTTAGTAACAAGGAAAAATGTGAAAATGTGTTTTTCGTATGAAAGGGCAACTAGTTAATGGGTAAAGCCCTGTAATGTACGTAGTTTCTCATGGAATATAACAATCTATGAAGATTGGAATCATAACTTAAGTGGCTGTCAAGTGTCAGCTGTAAATTAAAAATCAATAAAAAGGGAAATGTGAGGAAAAATGGGGTAGAGATAAGACCGGGAAATTTGGTTTTCAAAAGAGCCAGTAGAATAATTGGTGGTGAGGGCATATGGACAGTAAAAGAAAAGTCTGAAGGAAAAGAAAGGCCCATGTCTCGTCACCAGTAACCACCTATTCGCAGCGAGTACTTTCACAGAGGTCCAAGGCAAGATTGTCACACAACCAGTCTTCCGACAGCACCTTGGGGACCATCTTGGCAAACTTTCTCATAGCTTAATCTTCCGTTAGAATGCAATGCACTGCAATTTTCTGAATAGTGCACTCTTCTGCTAACATCAATCAGAATTAAGCATATGTCCCACTTTTTGCACATTGTGTTGTTGATGGATATCCAGGGCACTTTTCATCGTCAACCTCCTCTCTACCCACCCAGGACATCTTGTGCCAGCGGGAAACCATTCATGAGGACATTGCTGAATCTCCCGAACCCGATTTACCGAGATTAACACAAAATTATATCGCGTATCGTTGCCTCATGGAACGTGGCATCGTGAATTCGTGACGCGACCCTCGAACAGGGGTCCGGTTTCGTAATGATCAGCACACTATAACGGCCCACAGACGACTGACGTGGGTCGCGTTGCTTTCCCGAGACTTCCCACCACCTATCCCGCCACAAAACTCCATCCGTCCGCTTCGGCGGAAAAAATCGTTCCAAATTTTTCCTGACAAATCATGTACTCTCTTATACGATATATTATTAACTGCACTAAAATTAACCGAAGTTTAATTTTGTTGGAAGAGTCTCAATGGTATTTTTATTGATTTATGATAGTTACTGAAGTAATTGTGAAGAAATACTTTGAACGAAAAGCTAAAGCCATTTGCTGTGTCAATTCTTGTGAATAGTTGCTATTTTAACTGGAACACTTTTACTATACATTTCAACGTGTTGACCTGTAGCTCTTATATACAATAAGGCATGTTACATTTTCCTTTCGCAAATAAGGATAGGAATGAATATTCAATAAAATTTTTAATCAGTTTGGTGATACGAAGAAAACGTTTTCTAACAGCTGAATTACCGAAGGGCCACTGCTGTCTAACCAATAAGTGGTGACGTTCTGTTTTTCGTTGTCATATTTATAAGTAACGCTTGCGGCAGATTGTGACAATGATAGATGTGTGGTGGGACAGGAAGAAAACGGGAAGGAACACTTCACAGTGGCTCGTCATCGTGGCGAATTAACACCGTGTAGGTGTTAGTTACAGTCACCTTAGTCGTCCACTCTTCCTTGATGAGGTCGTCTTGCCCTTCTGGAAATGAGGTTCCCCATGATTCTATTACTGCCCAGAGTTGTAGCTATCACCGGCGATGAAATTTTTCTCGGGTATCTTACGGTGGTCGCTGTCCTGTTAAAATGAAATCGGTACACACTCGCCTTTAGTACCGAGCCATTATGGTATACTTATGCATGAAAGGTCAGGTCAGTATTTGTGCAATGCTATTTCACAAATGATATGCTTCCACATCTTGTGGGACGTATTGGAGTTGGAACATAAGTGCGTTTTTGCACGTGTTAATGGCGCCTTTTATTGAAGTAGGGAGTGAAAAAAATGTTAAGCGATTTTTTTTCTTTAAGTTGGCTCGTACTCGTTAGTTTGAATAAAGACCTCCCCTCGTCTCTTTTCTCAACCTTGCTTTTCGTTTTTTCGCAAGAAGTACTACATCGTTCCTCACTCGTGCCAGATAGTGTAGTACTGGCCTTCCCCTTTATCTCACCCACTCAATCATTCCATTTAAAACGGAAACAAACATGTTTTTTTAAGGAACTTGTATGGTTCCAAATATGACCCAATAGCTCTGCCCCTCCTTTCATTAAGTTCTTCCGTATTTCCCTCTCCTCCCATACGCTTTCAAACACATATTTAATTGTATCTCTGCCTATCCAATTTATTCTCAACATGCGTTGCTGACACCCTACTTCCAAGGCACAGTCTTCGTTTCCCTCCATTCTGAATCGTCCAGATTTTGTAACCACATGATACAATGCCCCCTACAAATTTTTATTTAAACTCTTCCTTAATTTTAAAAATTATTTTTAAATAAAAATAATAAATATTTGTCGCTGTAAATAGCTGCATTTTCTTGTTGGGTGCATTATCTCTGCATGGCTGCATATGTACTTGTATACGAGTATGTATATGACTGCATGTTTATAACATATAAATTTTGCGGACGGAGACCATGAAATCGTAGCATAAATACAGATTGAGAAGAGTATACCTATTTCCCAGTGAATTACATAGGGATCACTCGTCATTTTTTTCTCCGTTTCTTTCTCATCGTAAGCTATCTTGTAAATGGACGTTCAATTGGTATATTTGCTGGATATGATCTGATGTAAGCGTATCATTCATATTTTTTCTTTGCTATTTTCCATGCATTTGGCATATTTTTGTAAAAATAAGAGGCATTTTTCTGCTCTTTAAGTTTTTGAATGTTGGACATTTTTAAAAATGAAGATGCTATTTAAAGATTTTCATTCCTTTCTTTCTTATCCACAGATATTACTTTGAATAAAAGTAGAAAATGTATTATTAAATTAATATACTTATTAAGTACTCGGAATTCATCTATCCATAATCGTGTTTATTTACTTCTTCCAGCTGTGAATGGGATCTTCTGAAATGGAACCTTGCTAACGTTTAATATTAGACTTAAAGGACGCAGCCCCCCAAGGTTTCACTTGAAGACACCATTTTTTAAATACTTGGGGTTAAAATTTTAGATCTTGGATGAAAAAAATATCGAAAGTCTCAGAATTCCATTTTCAATTATCTTCCCCAGTCCATTCCCTCAACTGCCGAGCGGAAAGTGTCTTCGATGTGAGCCACTCGTTTAAATGGCCTTGCGAACCTTTTAGGTATTACTTATATCACTTGTGAAATGATTCCTTGACTTACAACATACCTAAGACTCCTGTTCACGGTTAGGCTTACAGTTGCCGGAGGTTGAACAAAATGGGAATCGTTTGCGCTGCCCACTCCTCCTGTACCCCCTTCCGAGAGACTAATGGTATAGAGAATCATTGCCTTTCAAATGACTCTTCAAAAGCTAGGGCACCCTAACGCTTTCATTCGTGTCGTGGAATTGTGCTCGTTTTGTGCATAATTCAAAACAGTGAATTAATATTTTGACTTGAAACGGATTCGCTGTCCATCTCTTCCAGCCACTCATTCCACGTCCCCAAAATACCCCGCGGATATTTTAGCCTAAACCTTCGGCCTGGGGCTTCGCCTATGAGGTGGCAACCCTGGGTACGTGCCCGCGTATGAAACATTTCCCTTCTCAGTGTCAGTGTCAATACGGCCGTGGGTTCGTCGCAGTCGCGATGTAATCGTCACTAAAAAATTAAAGCAGGAGGGGGTAACGAAAAAGGAGCAGTTGTGAAAAGGGGGACGAGTGCTAAGGGGCGCGTCACGCGAGAAATTTCTTGGCACCAGACGAAGAGCGTATCTGAGGGGAGGAAGGGGAGCTCTTACAGACAACGCCCGTCGGAGAGAGTGGGGGAAAAACGTCGGCAAGAGGATGTCGAAAGGGAATGCTCGAGGGTGAAACCACTTGCGGTGCATCGTTGACCGCCACACGTAGCGATGAATGTAATCACGTGGTGGCAATTGTTGATTCCAGGCTTGTTGGTCCCTTCTCGTGTTCGTCATAGTTTCACAACCATGCCTTGAGTCACCTTACGCCCAGCCAACTTCCGTTTCGTTGACCTTGCCTCGACCAAGAGGAAAGTGAGTCGCTCGCAGTTTGATTCGAATGAGTTCATTGAATTTTATGTTGAAATAAAATAACACTGTCGCTCTTTAATTCAGAATCATCAAGAAAGGTGTTTTTTGAAAAATGCTTAGGTAGTTTAAATTTGTTTAATAAAAAAGTAAACCGATGGAAGGTATTATGAGGATGCTGGGAGTACATTTAGACGGGATGGGCCGTGAATTCTTAATGAAAGGGTAGGTAAAAACTGCGTCCTTGGAAAACTGTCGAATATTTAGTGATCTGTAAAGAAAACAATTTTAGAGGACATCTCTCTTTATAGCGGTTGGCATACCTCCCATCATTCCAATTCACCTTAAACCCACGCTACTACATTCCCCGTTATTCGTCTGCTTCTCCAAGTGCGTCAGCATATTGTTTACCCGAGTTCATTAACTCGGTAATGGGTCTTGCTATTTTTAATAGAAATATGTCCACCTATATTTTTCCTTTCCCCCATAAGTAGCTTAGGGAAGGTGGTGTTATCAATAAAGAAATGCGACTGGGATTTCAACGGAAAAACACTTTTTGAGTCCCCTGCAGACGCTCGGAAAGAGTTTTCTCTCTGTATATGTCATAGGCTCTTTGTGGGCACGATAACATTTCACATGAGCAGCAAAAATATGTACATTTTTATTTTGAGTTTCATTTAATTAGATTTTGGCCAAAGTCGACCCCCTTAAGAATGACCGTTTCTTGTTTTCTAAAAGTGTGACAGTGACGCCACCCCAAAAAATTCCATTTGAATAAAATTGAAGGAAAGAATGGGAAGTGTGGAAAGCTTTTATTAAAATTGAAAAATTAAATTAAAACAAAAAAATTTGATAATTTCCCAGAAGTAGTATTTTGTATTTATCATTACAATATTAAAGAATCGAGTGATATGCAAGGCACTTGAATAACTATACCGATTAGTATGAATTCTGTAAATATTCTGTTCACAGTTTATCGTGCCTCACGTATAACATTGATAAAATGTTGTTTGTTCGCAAAAATTTATGTTTTTTATGCCTTTCTTGAATGTCGTGTAGTAGAAACCCCAAAAGCCATACCTCGTAAGAAAAGACCTTCTAAGTATTTAAGGATGAACTGTAAGGAAAGTTTTAGGAATAGTTTTTCTTCATTTCGCCCTGCCAAAACACATAGGAAGATTAAATGTATGCACACCAACACGTACATACAAGGTCTGTCCCTAAAGTAGTAGGACTTCTTCCCGGATAGACGGACGGACGGGTGGCGGATTTTCTGGCTGGGTTCGAGGGATAGGGGATCTCGGGGAAGACTAGAGACCAGTGCTATTTTGCTGCCTTCGTGGAGTGCGAATCGTTTTATTGTTTAACTATCACGGATTCATTTTTTGAAGAGGTGGTACAGTGTTATATCGTTTTGTGGGTAATTAAATCGACTAGGAAGGGAGTCATTCAGGTTCCATTAATGTTATAGAAGAGCCAAAAAAATTGCTTACTTGGTAAACATTTAGACTTTTATCAAATGATTTATAGTATTACGAGTTCTGTCATCTACGTGTTTAATAAAACTGTTAAATTGTCACAATGACACCTTTCTTAAAGAATTTTACATGAATACGGAAAACCTCAGCAAATATTGTTTTGAAAAAATGCTTACAAAAACAAAATGTGACAAATTTCAAGAAACTGTAGCAGTAACTTTAACGGAGTCACCCGCTATGTGTGCATTATAATGCAACCATTTCAGAGAGTAAAAATCATTCGCCTTGACCGGGATCCCGGTCAAGGCGAATGATTTTTACTCTCTGAAATGGTTGCATTATAAAAAATGTGACAAGTTTAATTATAATATTTGGTAGCGTGTCACGCAAGATTATATAAAAACACTGCACCATTACACCTTTTCACCATTAAAGGAATTAAATTTTAATGTTATATATCACTCGTCTCACATCATTAGTCAGTACTCTCTTTGCTTCGTAATCCACGTAAATACAACTAGCGGAAAAAAGTGACGATATAAGTACTCCTCATTGTCAAGTTTTATTCTTGTACATTTATATGATTCATTTAGCTCAGTGAATGATGGAAGTATATCGCGAACGGTTTTCATCTGATTCCTTTAAAATACTAAAACCAGTGGTGTTTATGTTTGCATTAGAAATTTTAATTGCAACTGAAATTATGTAATAGTGTTTTTGAACCCAAGTACTCCTCCTTTAATAATTAACTGGATTACTTATTAAGTCACACGAAGGTTTGGCCACATAAGCATTGCCACCTTATTAATAATGCATCGCCATTCAAGGCCACCTATTCTAATTAAATGTGCAGCTAACAGACCGAGCTTTCATGGCCCCCTTTATCTAAATTTTCATTGTTTTGATGACTAATTTTTAATTACTGTTGACGTATTAATGCATGTAAATGACGAGGGTTTCGGTGGAAGCGGGAATATGTGCTCTCAATCTCGCAATTTCCTTTGTAACATGTTCGTTTCAATGTATATGGTGTTCCGTCGCTTCTTGGCATTTTTTTGACCCGTTAGTCCTCCACTTTGAATCTTAGTACTTTCCAAATTTTGTTTAAGGAGACAACGTTTAGCGCACAAACGCAACGTCTAAAAACAGCCTTGAGCAAAAAGTCTCCTTTCCCGTCATCATTCACAGAGTTGCCTTCATCGACTATTCTTGTTTACATTTCCTTCCCGCCAAGAATACTATATATAGAATAACTCTACTACGCTTTGTAAATATTCTTTTAATCTTTTCATTTCATCTTCACCTTCAATAAATCTCCCACCAAGTCTACTGTAAATGCCATTGTTCTATGTTCTGAATTCATCAAAGTTGTGTCTCACGGTTCTATAAATTGCTTCAACTTTTCCTCGGAAAAGTTTGCGTTACTTCTTTGCACCGGTTTCAATCCGTTCTTCATATTTTATTGCGATTGGGATGATTTTTAAATGATTAACACCTTTGATAGACGTCGTTGGAGAATTCCCTGCCTAGAGACTCGATTGAAAGACAAATTGCGTTTCGGTCCGAAGTATTGTTTCCTAAGTGTTACATCACCCGTGATTAAATCAGTTAAAGTAATATGAGGAAGTCTTTTGGTTGCTGCACCTTAGAATAATAATTTGACAAATGCTTATCCGTACCATTGCAGTTCTATACCCCTAAGCGTAATTTTCACTGCACCTGCAATGGTGCGAGGTGATCTCCACTTTCAGTGACCTGAGAGAATCATGGGAATTTGCTAAATTTCTAATTATTGTTAGGCTTTTACCATATAGTACACTCCTATTAACGTCCGCCGAACACCGCCACTTAATTTCACGTCGCTTATTTGTCGAGTACCCAAGGTTTACTGGTAGCTAAACTCTTATTCAGAAGACGTTCCTCCATCCGAAAAGCGGTGTAAGCACTCGTTTGTTTACCTAATCTACGAGCATTCCATGTTATAATACATAATATTGCTACGATAATGTCATCCACTAATCGTCACCTTGCAGAATCGATCATTAGGCGAAGAACGGTAAGAAATGTGTAAATATACGGGGTGTGCCTTTACAATGCGCCAGAGCAAGTGTAAGGATCAATCTGTATTATTCATGGTTGTAGGTCTTTGGAGCTTGAAGAACTAATTCAGAGGCGTCTTAAATTTTCCTAACTGTTCTAAGATTTAGGTACCATTACAGGTAACGAATTTCATTTTCTCTGTGACCTCTGTGTTTCGAATTTCATTGTGTTTCTATAACTTTCAAAATGTTCTTCGTTACTTGGTACCATTAAAATATGAGATGTTGATGGACTTACTTTTGGTCATCGTAAAACACATACAGTGAAATGTTTGAAATTTCTGCAGCTAACCAATTTATTCTATGCTGGTTACTATTTACTTGTAATTTTTCCCGGCGTATCCCTCGTGAATATATTTTCACTGATTGCCTCTCCCTAAAAACACCGAAGATCTGAATTCGCGGGCAACGCCTCGAGACCGGTGAATCAAAACTAGCCTTGCAAAATGGCAGCTTTCCATTTACACCAATGGGCTGCGACATGGGAACACCCAGGATTTTTCTTAGGCTTGGACATAAGAACGGTTTTCCAGTCTGCGACTTCACCATGTCATCAAGGTTAACGGGATAATCAAGCAGTTGATGTACTTTCATTCATGTTTTATTTTGTTATCACTCTTGTTAACTTTCATCTGCCCTGATCTTTGTCGGTTTATACTCCCAGAAATGGTAAAGCAGTATCAAATGCACTTCTTTACTATATATTCGCATTTGTGTTAGTTTTTTATCGTCCAAAATCATTTTCAATCTTGTTTTTCAATTTTTTTGCGATTAAACTGCCACTGTAGTTCTCCCATGATTTCTGTCTTCACCCTGCAGCCTTACTTATCTGGGTAATCTTGCACCAATTAAGCTGACATTCTTCTCTTTGCTGAGAACTATTTTATCTGATGAAAATTCTTGAGGTGGAGATTTTCCTCAATAGATACTGAAAGAGATAGCCAAATGCCAATTAATGATCAAATGTGACCACATTAGCAAACATTCCTCAGGCACGTTGTGCGGAAAACGAGAAGTCAGTCGTTCATCCAGAGATTAATCTTTGTCATCATCTCGACTCATCGCATTGCTAGTTGTTTTGAATATCAATATGCGCTTTAATGGCTGTGCGACTGTAAAATATATATATTGTAAATTCACGAAATTTTTATAATATATGTAAGATCACGTAACTTGTACTATGTGCTGGCTCCAAAGGGAAATAATTGTTTTTACTGCCACTTTTCTTCATATCCAAGAAAAACGAGTGGCAAAGTATTGGAGAATTGCAAAATAAGATAGGACAAATATTCTTAGAGATGTGCGGAACTGTGGTTGATCGGGAAGCCACTTAGGAAAATCGAGAGCGTGCTTACTACCCGTCTTATCCATTACTCTGTCCGTTTAAATGGAGTTGGACCGTAGGAACTTTGGGTAAAAGTGAGGAAACAGGATCTGGCAAGGATGTTAGTCCAGATTTCAGGGGCGAATGCAGTTTTGTGTCTAGAGACAGGGAACTGCTGAACAGTTATCGGCTCTTGTTCGTCTAGACGGAAGTTTTAAGCATTGGTTAATAGTGATGAAAATTATGAAAATCACGCCCTTTATCAATCAACTCTAAACGGAGCACTCCAGGACTACTATCTATACGTACGTGCTTGCACGCTCTACAGGTTGGTCTCATTCCTATCGATCACAAAGTTACCGCCAGAGTTGCCAGATATGGCTACTTGGCGCCACATTGACTACTTTTTGGCTCATGTGGCGCCGAGTGACTGATGGCGAATTGGCAATTAACTGGAGACCTTTTGCTATTATTTAGGCTGATGGATCGGTTTCGCATTTAATTTCAATTATCGCACAAATTTCTGTCTTTTTCCTAATTTCTCTTCGAACTTTGTTCTTCGAATTTTAGTTCGAAGGAAGAAAGAAATGTTGATTAACCGACCGTTGACAACGTACAATTTATGACTGGCAATCTTAAAAAATATATTTAACCTGAAGCTCCGTTCAATGTCAAGTCGCGAGACACCGTACAAACCATCATAAGAGGACTACAGTGTATTGAAATAATTGAAAATCCTCCCTGTAATGTTGGTCGAAAAGGAGCAATGAAGGTTAAGTTCATATCAAATTTATATCAATTCATTCTTGAGCCATGAGTTCATCCATTAACGGAAAACTTCAGTGAAATGAATAAGCAAATCTATTACATTTAAAACTTATATCTATCGCGCAAACGCGAATTCTTCACCACTAGGCACTACAAATATTAATAAATTGTAATTCATCGTAGTCGTGGAGAAGCAGACTTGAAAATACGAAAAACATATGAAAACCCTATCACTACAGTTATCCAATCCAAAACTAAAAACAACTAAGTCCCTCTTCAGTTGTGTTATCCTTCTATCTTCAACCCGTCAAACAATCCTATCCTTCCTCGCTTGCCTAATATTTTCCCCTCTATAACTGTCTTCAAATTTCAATGGCAATCAAAACGCTCCGCTTTCATCTTTCCTGCCTCCAATGTACTTCTCCCATAAACCCGATCTCCTCCCAAGCTTAGCAATTCCTCGTTTTTTTCCTTTTTGTCCATTTCACTTTTACCATTTTTCTCCACACCCACATTTCAAAAACCTCCCAATTAAGACTGTCAACTTGCCTCAATTACCATGTTTCCGCCCCGTACAAAACCCCGCTCCACATTTAAGTCTTAACGAGCCTTTTCTTAACATCCGTACTCAACATCCCTGTCATGAATTCCCCCCTCCTTATGAACGCTTCTGTTCCAAAGGCAATTATTGCCCTTTCTCTTCTACTCTACTACTTTGATCATCTTGGTCCAAAACACTTCCGAGATTGGTAAACTGTTTCTCCTGCTCTTCACATGAACACCTATTTCAATATTTAAGTTAGACTTCTCCTTTCCCGGGAACCGCATGACCTTTGTTTTATTTACATGTATTCTCATTCCCTGCATTGAGTTTCTAATGCACTCAGCAAAGCTTGCGACCTCTTGGCCGATAAACAAATTGAAGCTCGATTATCCGGAAAACTAACCAATTAACTCCCCACCGACTTTCATTCCCATCTCCAGTTCTTCCTGTGCCTCTTTAACCATTTACTACTCAAAAACGTTGAACGTCACAGGTGATTGATGGTTGTATACAGAGTGCGGATAAATCTTCTATCCCTCTAATCTACTCATATTTTCTGCGACAAATTCATTAATTCTTCCAAATTCACCTATTGAAATATAAGAAACAAACAAACAAAAATTCTGATTCTATTCTATGCTCATCTGTATCAGTGACATCATTACTGGTATGGCATCGAGCGTGCCTCTCCCTTTTCTGAATAAAAACTCATAATCCCGTAAGTAATCATTTACTCTGCTCTCCATCCTCTTGTTGATGATCCTAAGAACCACTTCCTCCTAGCTGTGAGCGAAATCAAACTTAATGTTCTGTAGTCCTCACGCATGACTATCTTTCACTCTTTTCTAATTGGGACTAACGCTTAACTGGCGAAATCTTCCTGCCAAATTCCTCCCTCATAAATCTACAAATTATAAGTAGTCCATTAAAACCTTCCTTCTACGTTTTTCTAAAACTTTTAGTCCTGCGGGAATTTTGTCTACCCCCGAGGTCTTTTTTCCATTTCAATTCCCTTGATACCCTTTCTATCTCGCCATAGAATAATCCTAAACCTAAGTTATCCTCACGTCATATTCTCTTTCGATGTCTAACCTTTCTGGCCTAATTTCTTTACCATAAGGTTATTCTAAATATGTCTTCCATATCCAAAATTTCCATTTACGCTTACGCGTACACACGTATTTTCCCCATAATTTACTTTATCAATGTCTTATCGCTCCTTATCAATGCTTGTCGGTTATTGCCTACATCACTCATATGTGGAGGGAGGTCGGTTGCAAATATCTTAATATCGAAACGTTAAATAAATGATCACGCTTATAAACTCCGTTTAAGATTTATGCACCTGTGCATCTTGGGCACCATGCCACCGAGGGTCAGTGGATTAATTGGCACCGCCTAGATACTTCTCTTGGCCGCTTGGTTGGAGCATGGAGAGTTATGGGTGTATGAACTGATTTTCTTGAGACAGGAGGTTCAAAGAATTTCCATGACTTTTACCCCCAACCTTATTGCCTGGTATCAGTGCTTCTCTGTAAATTTAATTACGGGCAATTGGACTCTGCCGCCCTAAGCAAGGCGACGCGTCGGCATGGGCTCTATTCAAGAAGAGATTTTGAAACGCTCATTTCATTTTTGCTCGAAAAATTTGAAAGATGTGAAATCTAAATATGTGAAAAAACTCCATATTCATATTGGTATTAGTGATCCATATTTTGCCCACGTCAAAATATGGATCAAAATAGATGAAACTTAAACGGCAGTCTAGTGAGAATTGACGCTTATTAAAAGCACACCTTTTTCGATACTACGAGATACTCATGGATTTTCTAAGGTCTTATTGTAGGACCCACGTATCTTCGTCTTTACCCGCTGTTTGGACACACTTATATTTTCCAATAAATCGATGGATCTTTGAAATCTCAACCGATTATAATATTTCGATCTTTGTTTTGGGATGAAAAACTGTGTACTTCTCTTTGCGGTCTTCCACCGGGCGAGTATGTCCATTTGGCCGACGCCAAGTTTGGATGCTCGATTTGGCCATCGTCTTTAGGGAAAGAGTGCCGTTCTTCCATTTAAGATCAAAAAGTTTTTGTTCCGCGATCCTGGCAGGTACAAAAGAATAATAGTAGCAACAAAATTAACTATATACAATTAACAACGACCCAGAATTCCCGTTTTTGCTCCTTCGGGTTCGGAAAGAAAAAAACAGGCTCTGCAAAGAATGTGACTTGCCGTGATTTCCATATTCTATTCATATCGATTCTCCAGGCATTGCTGAGCGGGTACCAGGAATTCCGATTGAAATACTATTCTCGAAATTCAATAATTTTTACCCTAGGCGATCCCAATAGCCGGGAGCGAATAATTATTATGATTTCATTAAACCCGATGGAATGGTCTTTGCTAATACAGTCCTCGGAAATTCCTGATTTTTCCAACCGTCAATGTCGCTATGTTCTTTCATCCTCGTCTCGATGGTGCGTTCTTTTCCTATACGTAAAAGTTTCTCCGTATTCGAACGGGATTCGGTGAACGCCTGGCGTGTAAAGGGCAATAGGGTCCTCGACTCTTACGTGTTGATCTTTTAAGTTTGGCGTAATTGGAACTGACCCAATCTTTGCCCAATATTCTGGAAATTTTGCCGGCAACAGAGGAAATATAGGGAAAGCATGCTTTGGCAATCTGCTGGTGGTGTCTTGGGTGGAATGTTGATGATCGTAGAGAACACGAAAGAAAGAAATTTGACGCTTCTTAAAAAAAAGATCATCGAAATTCAAGTGGACGGCGAGGTTAATATGATCGATACCCTCTAAAATTGTAAACGGGGATTCGTACACACATAGCTGAATGGTTTCGCCGAGGAATCTCGCATAAATCTCTTACATAAATTCTCTTGCATAAAATCCCCTACTCGAATCTCTTGTAGAAATTGAAAAGAGTTCTTTATAACGATGGTGTTGAAAATGTTTTATTAGCTCCATCGCTCTACGGCAGGAGAGATCATGTAAATATAATTGGAAAGATTATTGTAGAACAGATTGAAGAAGGTAATTTTCCCACGAACGATAAGTGATCAGAATAACGTTGTCTGATCTTGCTAGGGGGAAAGTATTCTGGGTCAAAAGTAGTCTGGTGTGTAATCGTCACCTGCCACACACCCTAGCAATGGCTTGTGGGGTGGTGCCAAGAATGAATTCAGCCCTTGTGGTTTTTTAAGGCGCCGTTCTCTATTTCGCTTGGTCGTCAAGGATTTCATCTGGAATTCTATGGAGTTACGCAATTCACAAAGTTTAGTGAAACTTTTGTTTCATTTTCAGCTTCGTTAAGTCCCGATTTATTTATTCGTGTTTGGGAAGCAATGGATCCTTGAACTTGGCAATATTTTGTCATTGTGGAGTGAACTGTTTGGTTTTAGAAATGAGATCTTCAGTTTTAAGAAATAAAAACCCTGGCAATAGCAATTTCATAATTCTCCTTTAAGGTATTCTTTTCTTTCTGGGCAGTTTCCAGAGGAATGAAAAAGCGTGTCCGGCGTTTCATATGATTTTAAGCAAATGTAAAATTGCGATCTGTGTCTATGAAATATCCTCACCGATATAAATAAAGAGAGCTTTATTGAACCACGTTTGTTAGTATTTTGAGAAATTTATAGCATATCAAAAAGTGTTCGCTTTTCCAAGAAAATACGTGTTTCGGCATTTTCATAAAAATTGTAATGTGACCTCTAAAAATAAAAGTTTCACGGCACAAGAACGTTTTACTGTGAAAAAAAGAAAATAAATGTTGAGTTTTGTTTATTATAGTCGGGATCGATAATTTTCGTGATTGCTGTAGCCTGTTTGTGTAGAAATGAACCTTTAGTTTACAGTGGGCAGATGTTCCTACACTTTCCCCCCTTGGATCGAACATTATAAACTGTTGTCAAATCTTACCGATAAAATCACAAACCTGAAGGTTTGATAGGTTAAGCTTACCAAGGACCATATGGCATATGAAATTTGCACATCAAGGTTGGGTGGACCAGTTCCTTTCCCTTTGTCGCCAGTGGTTTCCCACCAAAAAGTGTCACCCGGAACATCACATTCAGCTTTTGTTCAGATGAGTGCATCCGAAAACATCACCCGGGATTTGAACCAAGGCCAAGTTTCCTAGCCGCCTTGAATAAAAAACAGGGAAATCGGAAGTTTCATTCCCATTCAAATTTTCAGGCGGTTTTCGTGCAAACTTTTGCTGAGACTCCCTCTTACAGCCAACATTTTAGCACTGTGAGGCAAAAGTAGTTTGACTCAATTGAGGCAAGCTTATCCGATTTTAGTTGGAAATTATGAGGATATGGTAAGTGGTGATAAAAAAACTCTTCAGTTAAAAAATTAATGGAGAAGCAATGAAGAGATAACGCACAAATGACATAATGTACGTATGTTGTGTGTAGTTTTTCTCCAAACATTTTGCCACTCTTTAAGTTCGAAATGTATTTCTTGGAAAAGTGCGAAAAGATTATATAAACAATATGGATTCTTGAAGCAAGGTCATTGTGTAAAAAAATATTTTTAATAAAAACTGAAGTTATATCTGTATATTTTAATAGAATACTGAAGGTTTATTGAATGTTTTTTGGAAGTTTCAAAGAATGGATGGTGACCAATGGGTGTTTTGCAATTATTGCGGTTATTTTTCTACCAATAAAATGTGCCCCCATAAATCCATTTAGTCGTGACTCAGAGCTTTTGTTTCTATACCTTTATTTTATTTTACCTTACCCTATGCACGGAAAATATTCAGACCTTTTTTTTCGACAGTTTAGGTGAATTTTAAAATAAAATTTGATGCTTTCCACGAGTTATATAGCCTTAGGTTTTCCGTTTACTCTTTCAGGTATTTTTTAGTGAAACTCCTTACATTTCTCCACTATTACTCTTTAAAAGTAATTACGACGCACAATTTCATTAACTTAGGGGGCCATTCTTTCTTTGGTCCACAAGTACAAGTATAGGTTTTCATAGAATATCTTTCCATGCCGGCATCTTTTAGCATTTGTATGAGTAAAGAATGTCTCCAGGACGCGAACTTCATGGTTCGTTATCTCTCTGTGACTTCTATCTTGTGTATTTGAATTTCGTGATAATGGTGTAAACGCCCAGTTGCAATCATAATTTACTCTTTCTGTCTCTAGGCTTGAATGATCGTTGAGATATGAATTTCTATTATATGCCACCCTAGCAACTCGAGCGATCGTTATAGCTATCATAACTTCATGGAAATAATCCTTTGTCGGCCATGTCGATCACGGAGTCTAAATTTAATACCTTACCATCAATATCCGTCCCTTATGGAAACATTCTGAAAGGACTTGGTGGTGCATGCATTATGTTTGGGATCAATGTAACTAACTTATTCATTAGATATTATCTTTCGATTCCTCCGTTTGTAAGTATATATAGTGATCCATAAGAAAGTCGTTTAGCCATTCAGAGACATTAAAGAGACAACGAACGAACGTGTCGTTCGTTGTCTCTTTAAAATATTAAATCCTCTTACGTGCTATCCGTCTCTGGAAATAAACGTATTGTTTACTTCCGTTGGGAAGGGTATTGATAATGCAGTGGTAGTTATTAATGGAGAATATGAAAGATGAGGAGAGGTATTCTGAGAGGTGGGTAACAAAGTAAGTGACGAGAAAAATACATTTTTGTCTCTTGTTCTTTTTTTTGCAGGCTCCAAGCTCAAGTTTGATCCTGAGTTCACTGGCCCGCAAAAATCTCGCTCATGCACAGATATAATATGCTTCGCCATTTTCGTGGTATTCCTCGTAGCCTGGGCCGGAGTAGCCATATTCGGTGAGTACACGATTGTTAGCATAAATGGATGTTGACGATGTTAATATTATCCGTGCATTTTTGTACGTTTTTTTCTGTGTAAAACTAATAGGATAATGTGTTATGCGAATTTAATGACTCGACGATCATGTGCCCGGAATTCTAATCGAGACTGATGAATCTTAGGGGAACAACTGTAAATGTTATATGAGATATTTAAGGATACAATTATGGGCTTATAATTTCGCACGGTATATAACATTGTTTAATAGTTCATCCGTATGCTTTATTTTGACGTAATAGAAAATCAGAGCGGAAGAATCTGTAAACGTTTTCAGTCCTAACCTTTCATTGTTACCAATATATTTTAAAGTGACCCCAAATGCGATTGAGTCCAGATTTTATAAAATTTCGTTGACTTCGGTCAAGGTCTAAATAAACTTCATGACTGCTTTTTAAATGAAAAACATCGACCGTGGCACTGTTAAATAACTGACAAACGATGTTGCTACATTTGCGATGTCCTCATTTGCTAATGAGCAATCTTTATAAAATCGGATTTGTCGGTAATCCCCAACTTAAGTTGACGTTCATATTAACTAACGATTGTCTCTAACGAGACATAACAAAACGAAGCCATAGTGTTATAAAAATCGCATAATATTTGCTTCGACATTTGCTTATGTCGAACCCGTATCTATTATCGAACTACAGCCATTTCATTTCAAGAGTTCCATCATTTCTAGTTGTATCTTTATTTATTTTACAAACTAGCACTGTTGGAATAAAGAGTTGAACGAATATTTAAAGTGAAACTATTTTGACTATTTATCGATTTTCAAATTTCGTTTTTCTAATAAGTTATATAGTTTTAATCCAAAAACTGCATGTGAATTACGAACAACAGAAGGTTTCAGCGATCTTAGAGGAAAGTTGACGTAGCAATCAGGATTTTCACTAAAAATGTATGGTTACGTCTTCGAAAGAAGCCGTCACTTCTCTCAAATCTTGTCTTCCCAAAGTTATTCACCTGGTCTGCTCAATATTGTTTTTCGATAATTGCGAAAACTAGTTCAAGTTAATATAATGATCAATTTGAAATGCAGAGCTTCTTTTGGGCGTTTCATGCTGTGGAAAGACTATGTCGTTTTCGGGAAAATGTTTGTCGCTGTCATGTCATAAATAACATGCAACAGTAAGTAAAGAACCTATCAGGTATAGCATTTCACAGCTTATATCCCTGCCATTTCATTAACATCGAATGAGCAGTGAACCTGGAAGATTTCGGTGGTTCGGAGAAAATGATTACATATTTTGTATGATTTATAGTTGGATATGGAGTAATCCATTTTAGCATATCATCGAATCTTTCTGGGTTACACAAATTGCACTATTCGGAGTCTTTTCTCATTTTTCGTTCACAATGACGCTCTTTGAAATCGTTTACTTAAAATAATTATTGTTTTAAAGCAAACTTAGTATGTTTTGTTTGCTGTTACGAAGTAAATTATGCTAAATGGTGCCAGTAAAAATACGAAGTAAATTGTGCTCTTGTTAAGCGGAAAATTTAATATCAATGTCAAGCATTTTTTTGTGTCTTTGAGTATTAAACTTGTCATACGATATAAAGAAATACTCTGTATGCCATGTTCTGATAAGAAATTTCATTTTGATACTGAATTCTTCCTTATTATTTTTTTCCAGTTTCATTTACAGTTTATAAATGGAAAATCTGCAATTACTGAAACATAAACTTATTTCGGTACGATAATTTGCTTGAATTTCACTGCTTGTTGTCTCCGAAATTTTCGTCCCTGCAATGTGGACCGATATGGATGGAAATCCTCTATGCCACTTTTATATATAATAAAATTATAATTTCGGCAGTTATGGACCACTTTCAGTATGAAAAGTAATTTCAAGGGCAGGGAGATGGAATGACTTTGTTTCAGAGGTGTATACAATATTGACTGCCTTATAACTCAGTTCGCAGACGAATTCCGTCCTCATGACTCAAGAGTAGACGATACCTTGCGACAAAAATACAAGTACCGTGTTATCGACCGATGACCAGCAAGCCAGACGCCAAATAGGCTGGGCCCAATTTGAAGTCAAATATTTTTCACCGAGGACAAACGAAGGCGGATCCCGGTCAACCGGAAGCGACTTCCGTGTTCCCCGGACTTTGGTAATTCAAAGAGGGCACGGAAAGCACGCGATGACACGTCATTTCGGTCGGGCGCTCGAAGTCGATATTACACCCGTGATGTCGTTGATCGCGAATTTTGCTACATTGCTAACCTTGAGTGCATATTTTTAGTGGTATTCCGATCTCTACTTGAGGTGCTTTGTGGAGAGTACTTTGAGTTAGTACGCCGTCCGCCGGAGCGGACGTTAAGCTGCGGACCCCTTGGCGCGTTTCGTTAAGAGTAGGCTAATGCCGTCGCCAAGTTTCTCTCCACCCTTCACCCATTCCCATCCATCCCTAATGGCGCAAATGACCTCGGTTGTCGGTCTTCTCCCCTTAAACTACTACTAATTGAGTCCTATTAGAGCCGTCAAGCATCAATTGCTAAAATATGAAGTTGATTTAATATAATTTTAGTGAATTCTTTCAAAAATATGTCCAGCTAGGTTTAGTCGAGTATAATTCTTTCGTCATGCGGAAAAATTTACGATTTCACAGAAGTAAGTTTTTGAGTGCGATTTAATTCTCATCGTGTGCTGTATCGAAACTCGACCGTTATCAATAAATTATCTTTGGGAAATCGTTTAGTAATGCCTTCACTCTCCGAAAGAGTAGCGTGGCTGCTTGGATGTCAATTTGATGTCGTGCAAGCCTAGAGCTGCATGGCTGCTATGATATCTTGTCATTACTGCGATAACGACGTTAATGGGACTCCTAAGAGGTTCATGATAACAACGCTCCAATTTTTTTTTTTGTGTGTGCATACATTCATAATGGTGTTTATGGTAGGTGATTCGATGTTATTCTTATCTTGGATGGTGTATATATGTACTGGTGAAGACATAAATGATCCGGTAATTAATTACAAAATTTTACGTCAGTTGTTCTGTGGGTAACTCGTTCGTCGGGCTGTACTGTGAATTACCTGGAGATGTTTCGGTAATTGGGAAGCTTATGGGAGAAGGAAGGCGGACGTAAAGAAACAAGAAGTGGGGCAGCGGTGTCCAAATATTTTAGGTTCATAACAGAGAATAAATTATTAATGGTGGGCCTCATAGCCTTGAAGTTTCGTCCCCATTTGAGGTTTTTTGAGGTTTGTGCGACACCCCAAGGTACTGTAATCTCCCCGTAGGATATCTCATTCCGCGAATCGCTTCGGAAGAAATGGGCCGGTGATCCCTGACCTACCTTGCGACCTCGTTCTTTAGGGATTGCCCTCATTCTTGGCCCTTGAAGTATTGAGTTCACGTCAGTTGAATTTTCCTTACAAATACGGTGTAAATAAAACATTGAATTTTTTTATCCTTTTTTTAATAGGTCACTAATCATTGTTCCACGCTATCCCTGCATTCATGATAGGGGTAGAAACCAGTTGATTTCCTTTCTTTTACCGGTCACTCCTCACTAACCACCACCCTTCCTTTGTGCTCACTAGGGTCGTGGTCAAGTATTCGGCTCTGTTTAAGAGGCACATGCAAGCCTTGAAGCGATTTGATTTTCTCTCTTTTAGTATCATTTGTCTGGTTATTAGCCTTAGGAAGTCTTTTTAGAACACTCATGTTTTCTTTTTCGTGTTTTATTTGCTTGCTGACCTGCTGGGTTTACAAGTACATTTTTTTGTGAAAACGTAGATACAAGAAAAGGGCTCATGGTGACGATATAAGATATCGGTCGGAAGACGGGAATATGTTTGTATGACTGTATTTGTGGATTTTTTTATTTGTAAAGCCAACGCCTGTGCATCCTGTAATAAAATTAGTTGTGGAATTTATCTTGAGTTGCCTTTTCGAAAGTTGCTAATGATCGATTCTCTTGGTTCGAATGTGAATAAATCAGATAATTACTTGTCATTGATGAATATAGATAATCATGCGTGGTAAAGGACTAATTGATATTGGCACCTACCGTGGATAAGTGGGTGTATTCATGTACGTCTCTAAAGGAATATTTAGTGGCAACGGAATGTTAAACACTGTCACATAGGGGAGAAGATTGGGCAAGCGAGTTGGAGCGAGGAAAATATCAGACATGTCAAGCTGGATGAAGGGAGGTAGAAAGTATTCTGGGTAAAAAAATAGTCCAAACTTATTTAGGTTATCAAGGTGTTTAAGAGCGCTAGACGAGGTTTTCAGTGCATCAGGTGCAAGAGTAACTACTTAGTCCCTGGGTTCCTGAAAAACTACTTTGTCTAGTAGACTACTGCTAGTCTACTAGTCGGCTTTGACTAGTCGACTACTACTAGATGAACAGTAAAATGGTGATATAAAAGTCAAGCATTGACCTCTGAATAATATTCAGAGTCAAAGACTTAATGTTGTATATTATTGATTTTTCAGTAAAATATGAATGTCTTTATTCTCAATTAAACGTGCAAACTTAATTTTTATGTTGAAGTAGTGTACTGGGTAAGGGTAGGTTTTTGATAGACTCCAGCACTATGCACAACTGTACGCCCAAGCCCTAACTAACATGGCACTAAACATCCTTACACCTCTAACTAAAAAAAACAAATAATTATTACATACCCTTTTATACTTTCTACCTCCTTTCAATCAAAAATGCCTCTTATGTTTTCCCTCTACCTCGCTTTCCCGGCATTCTCCCATCTATATCACCGTATTTAATATCCCCTTCCCTCCAGAATCTCATCCATCTACTTGCCCTGCCTGCTTCGAATGTCTCCAAACAGCCGTACTTTTCCCCTATGATGCATATAACTTAGTTGGTTTCATTTCCATTTATATAATTTTCTTCATCCTTATCGACTCCCATATCTTAGTTTGATGTGTATTCCCCCCCTGCCTTATACCCTAATGGTGGCTTGAAGGGTACTAAAAAAATAGTAAAATATCTCGAAAACATAAAAAATACGCTTATCCTGTTGCCTCACCAATCAATTTTCCGAATTATGCAAAAACATGCTCCATATTAAAGTTTTCTCCAGTATTTTCTTTAAATTTTTCTAAAAATTCTCGTCATAGAGTCTCGCCTCTTTGTAAAAGCGTCCTTCCCTAACGTAATTCTTCTTGTAATGCCCGTACTTCTCTGGCCACCTTCCTCCTAAATAGGTGAACCATTCTACATTTTCTCCCTACTTTATGGAAATCTTAGCCTTTCTATTTCGTAAATCTGCTTTTTCTTGTGGTTCTTCATGCATACCAACACCCTGATTCTGCAATGCGCTAAATAATGAGTATAACCCTTTGACTGATTGGCTTACCAATGCTCAATCATCGACAAACCTGAGTTTGAGTTTTCCACCTACTTTCAGCCCAGTCCATGCCTAACTTACCATTTCCTACGGAGGTATGTTGAGAAGAAAAGTTGATAATCGACATCCCTGTTTTACTCTCCTGCTTAACACTGCCCATCCCGGCACTACATTCGCACTAGTGCAGATCGAGACATGCGCAGGTTCCGGATAAGTCGTCTATCCCTCCATTCCATCCATATCTTCCACAAAATGTTCATTAATTATTCCCCTTTAATCTTTCAGACACCTTCTCTAATATCCTCGCACTTAATGAATAACTGATCGTAGCACTTTTCCACTCGATAGAATTTATTTTACGACCGGGTTTCGATGTATTACATCACCATCAGGAAACAAAATGAAGTTGTCTGCCATTTTATATATATTTACGTAAAATTCCGGAAGGAGGGGAGTGGACGTGGTAGTAAACACGGGGAGGGAGGGAGAGAGGGGGGGAAGGGAAAAGAATGGTGGAGCAAGGGCGAAAGGGTGGGGGAAGAGAATGGAAACGTTACAAAGGATAGCGGAAAAAACAGAGATTCGACCTTGTTAAAAACAGAACACATAGTCTTGAGGTACGAATTGGTCCACTTGGGTGAATGGCGGCAGTCACCAATAGCCCAACAGCAGCCGGGACGACGCCAATAAGCGGGTCTCGGGCTCGAGTCCTGGCCAGGGGATTAGACCCTTCTGGAAGGGCGGCGGTAGAAATAAATTCTATCAAGTGGAAAAGTGCTACGATCTATTATTCATTATGTTCCACTTCCATCACATCACCCTACTCAATTTTATCCTCGCACTGTTCTTTCCACCATTTTTCTTTTATCCTATTATTTTCTTGTCTCAATTTATTGTTTTATTTGGAAATTAAGAATAAAGGATTTTGGATATTTATATTGTCTTCAAGTTTAAAGTTACCCAAACTCTTAGTATATGATACTTAACACATTTTGAATCACTGTTATATCTTTTCTGGTGTCTCTTTTTATATGCATTCCTTTTGAGTCTGCTAAATCCTTTCCTGATCGCCGAATATTAAAACCTGTATTAAAACTAATTTCATTGTTTTAGGCTTTCCTCAAGATTTAATGAAACCCCAAAATTCTTGAGTTAATGGCATTTATTTCGTTGAAATGTCCATTGCTTATTTCTTGGGAATTAATCTTGGTACTTTGTTCGTCTCGCTTATAATGTTATCCAATGTCACGACACGCACAAGCAAAATTGATTTCCTTCGACGTCTTTCGAATGTCATTGGGAACATTTCCGTGGAAATGAGGAATTTATGTGATGTGTTTCAGGCAGTCTCCGGTGCGATGCGTCACGTTGATTAATTTTGATTGCATTCATGTTGAACTATTTGATTCCCATACATTAATTAAGGTGTAGAAGAGAAAAAAAACATGTAGCATTAAGGGCAGCGATTTCATTATGACTGAAGAGAGCAGAATACATGTCTACCGTGTGACATCTCAAGACAAAGTGAGAATGGCTGACAGCATTATTCGCAACTATGCGGCATTGACCTTTTGATAAAGAGTAAAATAAGATTTAAATTAATTTTTCATTCGTAAACTCAAGGGTTCATAACACAATTGAGGGGCATCGGGATGGTGACTAACGTACTGGGCCCCCACCCTGATGACCCGAGTTCGAATCCCGGCGGCGGCAAATATTTTCAAGTGGTATCCCGATCCTTACTTGAGATGCTTTGTGGAAGGCACTTTGAGTTAGTACGCCGTCCGTTGGATGGGACGTTAAGCTGCAGACCCCTTGGCGGCTTTCGTTAGGAGTAGGCTAATGCCGACGCCAGGTTTCTCTCCACCCTTCATCCTTTCCTGTCCATCCCTAATGGCGCGAATGACCTCAGCTGTCGGTCGCCTCCCCTAAAACTAATACTACAACAGCACGATGTAATTTAGTATTTTTACAACTCCGCGGCCATCACAGGTTTTACGGCACATCTACTTCAAGCTAGTAGTTACGATAGTTGCCAGGTGTAAAAAAAAAGGATCGATTCCGTGGGAAGAGCACCCTCGGCAGGAAATGTGGTCAACGTTGCTATAGCTGGTGATAAACTTCTAAGAGCACCTTTCGCGATTCGACTTTGGGATGGAGTAGTCGCACAGTCGTGACGAACCCGCATTGGATAGTAAGTAATTGCGTAGCTACACATAATTGGCTGGTCAGGGAAAGAAGTGTTTTAATTGCAATAAATCGAGTACCTCGCACCTACCTCTCTTTCAATCTGTGCCCTAGAAAGTTTTGAAAATAATCGACCATTAGCCTAAATCTAATTTTAATAACTGCGGCCCGATGCGACGGTTAGAATGTGAACAAGTTCGTGAAAATAATTTCTGGAACTGTTCTGTATGTATCCAAATATAAATGTCGCGATCGATAGGCATAACGGATTTCATCGAGGGTCCGATTTGTCGACGCTCAATAGGTTTCATATCATATTGATGCAGAATATCATGAGCAGCTTTCGTAGATATTTTTGTTCACGTTTACTGGCACATAACTTTGTTTAAGTGTTCGTTAACAGCAGTTTCAGGGGGGTTGGGAGGACGCGTGCAGATTTGGGCCGCTCATTCTTCATACAGAGAGCACTATCGGGCCTTGGCTAGGCCGACGTAAGATATTATGCGTAGATGCGCCGATTTAATCCTTGTGCCTTTGGCTCATGGTCTTTTCGAATTTCCTTCTGGTTCTCCCTCTGGGACTTGCCCTCTTGTCCCACTTCAGTACTCATAACGAGTAACTGCGCTCGGAAAGCCTATGACTCCCCACAGCTCCTCATCCACGCGCCACGCCTAAATTTTCCGGATGATGCAGTTTAGCCTCTCTTTAATATTGCAGGAAAATGAGGCATAGTTAAATACGTGGCATGATAGTAATTTAGTCAAAATGATTGGCAAGGAAACCGAGGGAAAGTTTTGCTTGAGAAACAATGTTGCAGGAGCAGGAGGAGTCATCAGAGTCTCACGTCCCGCAGGAACTAAATACATCTTCCTCTTCCATAAGATGTGAGGTCGAGGGTCATCAAATGTTAGAACACCAGCAAAAACTTTTGAAATCAGTCATCTTTTTAAGATTGTTTGGTACAAATGACTGTCCTCCGTTCTCTCCTCGAGCCCTATTAAAGTATGTAACAATGACAGCTGAGCGTACACCCGCGGCCGCGTCACGACGGGTCAATGGTCACTAATCTCCTGACCATTCTTTTCAAGTTAACTTGGCGCAAAATGGGTTCGCATAGTGCTACGTCACGTCTGACTAATCCTGGTAATTTCCGAAATCATCTCCAGACAGCCATGTACTCATTTCGACTGGCCGTCTTATCTGGTTTCCTACGATTTATTTGTTTGGTGTTCTCAGGATGTTATCTCTTGTGAAAGTATTTCAGGGAGTTTTATCTAATATTTTCATTCATCAAAAATACTATAAAGAGGGGCTGGGTTGAAGTAAAATAGTAAAGAGAGAGAGAGATATATATTTTGGATATGAGGAAGGAATATTTACCTAATTAAGGATTAGGTCAATCTTTGGGGAAGCGGAGGTAGTATAGTTCATGAAAATTATAGTCCTTGCGGGTAGAATGACGTTAACGGCCAGATAATTGATAATTCTATATTTTTGAGCTGTGTACTCGACGCAGCTGGAGTTATGACGTGGAGGATAGTAACGGAGAAACGATTATCAAATGAAAGATTGTGGGTGAGGGCGGGCTTTGGGAGCGAAGACTGCGAGGAAGATTTTCTGTGTACGTTCAAGCGGATGGAAAGGGAAATAGAAGTCTCACGTACGTAAAACGAGACGTATTGTTAACACTATATTACGTTACGATGTTTTTTTGAAGTGCAATTTTTTAGGGATGAAAATGATGGTAGGCTGGGACTGTTTGGGATGGTGAAAACGGAAGGGAGCTGGCGAGAGGACAGCCTTTACAACTTAACGAAATAGAAGGTAAAAGCATCAATCGGTACGATATGAAATGATTATCAACAGACTGTTGAGAAAATCATGAGTGAATAAAGGCAGCTTGATGCAATAGAAGAAAAAATGGGAACATAAATAAAATGGAAAGCGAAAGCCACAAACGAAACTATTAGAAAAGGACAAGTAAATAAATTAGTTTTATGTATTTTTGGGTAATGTCTCTGGCTACCGGCATACTTAAAACTCGATCCTTGAATCCGAATATGTGTCACGATAATTTTTAATATACCACTGGTATTCAGCGAAGCTTTAGTAGGTTTTCTACGTGTTTATCATCGATCTGTATCAAATCCATTATCTAGACAAATGCTTGGCACCCACATTTAAATGGAGAAGTGCCCCGGAACAAACAACACATCGACCGGAATTTTCAATGGGATGTTATTTCCCTCTATGAAAAAGTCATGGCATTAAGATTAGATGAATGGTGTCGTTCTCCGTGCGGACGCCGTCAGATCGAACGCTCCTGAGTAAGGCGCCAGGGCGGCGCCTCTAGCTTGTTCCCCCGACGCGCGTTGTCCCGCTCCCCATCCTCGCGACTCCCAAATCTCCCCTACATCACTCAGCCATCGCGGAGCCACTACAAATCCGGCGGGAGCGCCAGCACGCCGGCGTCACCCGTCTGTTCCCGTCCCCATAAATATCCCCTTACGTGCCCCTTAACATCGAAGAATCAGGGTATGGCTGTGTGTTCCTCATCTGGTTGATGAAACTCTTTTGTTTCCGAATTCTTCTTCCCCTGCCGAAAACGAGATTCCCTCTGCCCGAGATTTATGTCTCCCTATCGTTTTGTTCTTGCATTGTAAAAGTCTAATGTAATTTAATGATCGGTTTATGGTTATTAGTAATGCCGCTGATGCATGTATAGTATCCTTGCCCCATGGCATGGAAAAAATGGTCACATGCAGTATCAGAAAAGTTAAACCCCAAATAAATCATACCCGAATATTACCCCATCTCCATCCAGTTTGAATTTTGAACCATTGTTGCCAAGTTTTAGGCTTTCCTCAAGATTTTGAAAATCGATCATCTTACGTGTTGGATTATGCAAGGTACATAATAAAATGATAACTGCTGAGTTTATTACGGAAAATGTGAACATTTCATAATGGACAACTCTATTCTCGTTTTGGATGGTAATATATGAACTCTGCCTAATATTGAGACATGGTGAGAGGCTAATAAATAAGTGAACCATGAATGTAGTTTTAACTTAACCATTATCTTATTGTGTTAAATGTAGGTGTGGGGAGCAAGTGGATGCTTTGATATATTTTTATGTCATTAAGGTAGCTGTTAATTTCATTCTCACTTGTTGAAGCCCGGGAGAAGGTATCACTTGGTGCTTTGTGGGAAGATATCAGTTTTTTCCAGAGGAAAGTAAGGTACCAAATGAATGTGTTCTTTGGATATATCTTTCTAAGGAAAAAGATATTTTCAACATGAATTACAAAATAAAAAAATTCGATGTGTCCTTTTTCACAGGCAAAGTTCAGTGTAAATTCCTATTGCTAGAGACTCACTGGTAAACTAAATCAGTTCATTAGTGATTCACAAATAAATTTGACTCACACTTCCTTTTTCAAACTGAAAACAAATGTTATGCCTGTATTGTGGGGAATGTGGAAAAATTCAGTGGGGTGAAACTATTCCATCTCTTCAGCCATATCCTTCCATGATTTTATTGTGGTATTGTGTGCCATGATTTATTTAGAGATATATATTTTAATATTTTTGTACTATGAAGTTTACCTATTTCATCCCCTTAAGTTTAAGTCCTCATCTAGTCACCCTGCACTCAAAGGGTTAAATAGTAATGAATAACTTATTTTTTGCTGTCGACTAGTCTGAATAGTTTTCTCACCTCCTTCCTACTTTCATATCCCTGTACAATCTTTATCCCCATTACCTCTTGCCTCCCATACTGTTCCCCCTCCTTTGTATTTTTGACCTCCCTATCTCCAGTCCTTCCTTCCTCAAAGTGTTTCAATACCACTAAGAAAGCATGTTGTTAGTTTTCATAATTTTACCACACTTTCACTCTGGTGTCCCTCACCAAAAATGAGCATTGGTTTAATAAGAAAGTCCCAAGTCTTGTGTCTCTTCAATCGCTGTGAGTAAAAAAGTGATTTTTTTCCTTTAGAATTAAATCTAAAATGCTTTCTAATTTAATAGTTGTTCTGAAATTTAAAATCCCTCCCATATGGTTATTTTTAGGGACTAAAAAATAAACTTTTTCAAAATACATTAGCCTTTACTTTTTCAAGATACTTTCAGGAAGTTTTTCTTGGTGAAGCACTCCTGATAACTACTCCTTTTTTATATAATTTACTATGCTACATATAAAGAAGTGTTTCAGGAACAAAATGACCTTTTATTCATTAAATAAATCTGGTATTTCTTTGTGTTTAATAGATATTGATACCTATTCCTAAATTAACAAAAAAATAATAATCCTTTAATTAGGTTAGAAATATAATAAAGGTATTTAACCAAGCTTAAAATCCAATCTCAAATGAAAAAGCGAACATTCCAGGGATCTCTTCCAACATCCGTGCTAAAAGTGTGTAACATGACATTTCTTTAACATCCGCACAATTTGTGATTGTCTGTGTCCCAGTGGCATGTTTTTTCTATGTATTAAGCAAACTGTTACCAATGTCAATTGTAAACTATTGACTAAGAATGGTGGGCACTTTTCACATACCAAATTTTATTGCAGTAAAAAATGGTTTAGGCAATGACCATTGATTGTTGAATTATCATGAAATGTCTCTTCGTAGATCTTCACGGCACATTGTTACTAGTAGCCTTTCAAAATTTGATATTTTAGGTTAAGTATTTGTATGGCAATATTTAATGTCATTATATCTTGATTTATTTATTAGCAGTGTTCGGGGTTGGGATAGATTTTTTTATGTACTGCAGCTCTAGACACTACTGTTATCCTAAAGACCTAACAAACTTGATACAAAATACCCCTAAACTCCATACTATATATTGATATAAATTATTCTTTACCTCTTCATACTTCCTATTCACCTTAATTGAGATGATATAAATATCATCATGGATTATTCAGGAAATAATTCACAATGACTGTTCCAGCTATTCAGCCAGCTTATATTATAAATAGTGAGATGATTAAAAAATAATGTATTGTTCTTAATTAGTTTATCATTTTCATTGCAGTCTAAATTGACTTGTATAAACAAGTGTCTAATGTCATTTTATTATCTTATTCATATCACATGCATGCAAAGTAAGCCTTAACTTGCAAAATCAACATTTTCAATTTTTCAGCCTACAAGCACGGATCCCCTGAAAGACTGGTGTTCCCAACAGATTCCTTAGGTCAGCGATGTGGAATTGATGAAAGTGTCAAAAATAAACCACACCTCCTGTTTTTTGATCTATCAAAATGTGCAAAACCAGCTGTGATCGTCACTGGATGTCCAACACCTCAGGTAAACATTGCTTTTTAAATATTTGACAACCCTTGAATTGCTTGTTTGATTGTATAATGCATATATAATATGATGTCGTGGCTTTAAATAAATATTAATTTATAACAAGGAATTGCTTGTGGCTTGACTGTTTGAAATAATATAAATTGTGTGATAGCCCAGGTATTTCTGAAGATTGATAATTTTTACAAGTTGTTTGAAGTTTAAAGATGTATTAATTCATGCTTTGGAAATGGATACCATATTGTTTTTTTTTTGTTTTTCATCATATGTTAATGACAGCCTTAGTAGGTTTTGGAAATGGTTTCTGTTTAGGAAATATTAACTAGGAAAGAACTGAAAAATATTTATATATGCTTGTATATTGCTGTTCTGGTAGAATATGCTATTGTACTGAATTTTCAAGTCTCATAATTTTTTTATTTGCATCTCATTTTTTTATTCTTACTGCCGATCATCATTTCTATCCTATTAAACATGCTTCTTTTACTAAAGCAGTACTCCTTTAATTATCCTAAATTCTTTGTCTATTCAATTTATTTTATTTGTTTATTCATTTGGTAAAAATTGTGCACATACAGCAGGATTGCCAATTTATAGTAACATATATAACAGCAGCATGTAAGGACACAAACATGCAAACATCAACAAGATTATAATTAGCGTAGTTATTACAATTTTAATTTTCATAGAAATAGCAAACAGTAAAAACAAAGCAACAAAACGAGGATGTGGGAGTGAATAGAGAGATTGTGCTAGTTCTTTCAAGAGAGATGCATCAAAGAAAGGTTTATAAATGTGTTGGCTGGTAGTGAGAGTGGGTCAATGCTTTTGGGAAGGGAATTCAGTAAAGCGGGGAGACGGAAGAAAAGGGAACGTTTGGTGAGGGACAATCTGGGAACAGGTTGGTGGAATAAAGAGTGATCCACGGGTAACTTGAGGGGGAACTCTGAAATTGATGAGGGAAATTAGTTCAGGACAGTCATTAATGGAGTTAAGGGTGTTATGCATGAGTTTAAAATCAGATTTTAGATGTAGAGTGGAGAGATTACAAATCGAGAGTGAGGAAAGAAGTGATTCAGTGGGCAAGTCCCGAAGATGGGGGACTCTGTACTTTACAATTTTACTGAAAAAATTTGTTATCGAGTTGAGGGTATTAAGGTTAGACTGGGCAGACATGGACCATATAGGGGAGCAATAGGTAATTAATGGTAAGATAATGGTTGAGAAATATGCCCTTAGAGATTGTACATCTTTTATTTCTGTGTAGTGGTAAAGTAGACCTAGAAGAGACATGGCTTTTCTTTTAACTGCTTTAATGTGATCAGAGAAATTTAGTTTGCGATCATTTAATACACCTAGATCCTTGAAAGAAGCAACATGATTCAAAGGAACTGAATTAATTGAATAGTTAAAGGTAAGAGGAGAATTTTTTAGGGAGAGAACTAAAGCATTGCATTTATTTGAGTTTAAATTTAGCTTCCATGTGCTGCACCATTGTGAAATTTAATTTAAAGCCTCCTGAAGGTGGTAGCAATCCGAGAGGGAATTAATTTCTTTAAAAATTTTGCAGCCGTCGGCATGTAGTAACGTGTGAGCTAGGGAGGTCGGGACAAGAGAAACTAAGTCGTCAATGTACAGATTAAAAAGATATGGCTCGAGAATACTACCCCAATCAAACCTCATCAATTAAAAATACTGCCAAATAGCTAAATATACCATTTAACTTAATGTTCAATATATTATTAACCTTCCTACTTCTTAGAATATCATTATTTTTGTTTCATTTTGCTTTATCTTTACACTGGATATCTTTTAGTAATTTTTAATGCATTAAAAATGGCCACATTCATTTGGTTAACTATTTAAAGCTTCATTATACACACATCGTCTTTCAATCCATTTTATCAGCTTGTTACATACTTGCATGCTGCTATACAATTTCAAGGAAATCTTATTGATATGATTGATAATCTTGAACCTAAACTTCAGGTATTCATTTTCCTGACTTGAAAACAGTGGAACAATAGCAACAATTTTACCCCTTGTTAACGGTTTCTTCTGCTCCTCAATACTTCTGACCTGACCGATATGGAATGTTTTGCATCTTCCTTACTTTTTACTGTTTAACTAAAATTATCCCTTATATCATATCCTTCAATATCTTTTACCTTTCTCATCATTTTAATTACCCTGTCTTTAATTTCTTCCATTAAACATTCCTCCAATAAAAATGCTCAAATATGAATTACCACTCTGGCTTTTGTGACCTCACTGTGTGTTTGAGCAATTAATCATGATGGCATTCTGCCAGCAGTCAATTTTAACTTTCTACAGTTGTCTCATGCATTCTTGAAATTTATTGAGGATATGTATAAGAGTATTGACATTAAAGTTTCATTTTTCAGTGAGTAGCTATAATAATTTCTGGAGAAACCTATGACTTATGTATTGTAGTTGTTGATATTCTTTAGTATTTTTTTTTATACATTTTACCGTTTTTGAAGATCTTTGAGTTTCTACACAAGCACCTGAAATAGTATATTGTCCTCACAACGTTGTCCCAACTTTTGTGTGTGATACCCTAAATAGTTGTGAAAACCCCAAGGGTTGTTTTATTGACAAGATTTTTTAAGTATCTTCATTTTTTGTATGTATATACTTTGATTTTGATTTATTTTTCCTGGCAGTGCCTAATTTCTGTTCCATTGCATTATGTTTTGTAATTTTAATATTTACACATATGTCAGAGTTTTCCATATGATGTCTGCACAAAGGGAAAACCATTGAGGATAATTTTAAATGAAACACTGTAGAAAAGTAATTTGAATATTTTGTAAGAATCTACGAATGATAATATGATACATTTCAAAAATGTTGGACTTAAAATAAAAATAATATAAATGTAATTGATACCATGCATATTAATCATGTAGTGTAGCCTATGACATTAATTGAGTGTTCAAGGCATTAATTGGTTTCTTCTTTTAACAGATTTGTGTGGAAAAGTGCCCTACCGAGGACTTCTTTTCAGGCGTGTACTTGGAAAATCTACGGTCATTTAACCCAGTTGAAGTCCAGAGTCACCTTGTTTGCTGGTATGGCTTCAAAAAGGAAAGTATACGAACTCCAGATCAACTGAAAAGTGCTATTGAACAGCAGCAATGTTCACCTTGGTACCTAAAGAGCGAGTCAAGTGAGTATTTTCATCTACCTGTTTTTTCTCTCCTTATTTGTAAAATATGAAATGGAAAAATTTCCATCTTCCATCAAAGCATTATTTATCACTAGTTAGCATGTACATTCTTAAACTATTAACCATTCTGTACTTTACTACATCAACTTTTGCTCCAATTTACATCATATGTACATTTGGAATTTGGTGTTTCCCATTAGTTTCAAATATATCTTGGCATTAAAAACAGCTACATGTAAATAGGTTTTTCTTACAACTGTGACTTATTGAATGGAATTTATTTGTTCTCTATATTTGATCTTAGTTGGAATAGATTTTCAAATGTTGAATTTAGATATACTCAGGATCAAGGCAATTAAGAATTGATGCATTTTGCATAATGGATTACTCATGAAGATACCATAAACTTACACAAATCATATGGTTGCAGATATATGCAAATTATATTGATATTAATTAGTGTTTTATTCCATTCACTCAATGGAACATTTTTGACAAGTATTTACTTTGAAGCATTTTAAGCCTGCATTTTTCGTAAAATACTTGGCTTCCAATCAGTTATAATGTGAGATTTTTTGAAAAGAGATGACTGTTAATTCACCTGAGTGATGCTCTGTGATTCCCAAATGGATTTGTTTTTGAGATTTATTCTCATTGTTATTCCAATATCACACTTAGTATAAGGGTGCCATGATTCCTTCTCTAAAGTTGTTGACCTAATTTCAATCAATTGTCGTAATGTTCCTTCACAATTCTCTTGGCACCACCTAAATTGGGCCTCTTTCAGCCTATGTCAATTTTGGATAGAATATTATGTCAACAATTATCTGAGCCATACCACAAAATTGCAGAGTCAATTGAATAAGTCAGTGAATTTTTGGACCAAGTTTGTCCCTGTTAAGTTTTTGTAAAACACTCCAGGAGGGGTACAAGAAGAAGGACTAGGTTTTAAGTACAAAGTAGGAAGGATGATGAAAATACTTTTTAATGACATTTAGAAGTATAAAAGTTATTCACAAAAGAAGTGTGATGGATGATGTAGATCAAAGATATTGAAAGTTTACACAAGCAGAGTGAAATGGGTTTGCTGTATAGGAAGGTGAAATATCTATTAGGAATAAGGAAGGAAGACCGTTTGCACTCTATTAATAAGCAGGAAAATCAGTAATTGAACCTAGAAAGATTAGTGAGAGATGGAAATAATACATTGAGGGTATATATGGTAAAGATATTAGACCAGTAAGTTTAGACTTAGAAAGAGAATATGATATAGCTGAGGATAGCTTAGATCCAGGAATATTTCATTGCAAGATAGAAAGGGTATTAAGGGAATTGAAATGAAATAAGACTGTGGGGATGGAAAAAATCCTTCTGGGACCACTGAAAGGTTTAGGAAAACTTGGGAGGAAGAGTTTTTAAGGACTAATTTGTAACATTTATAAGGGAAGAATTTAGCCGGAAGATTTCATTATATTAGTGCTAGTTCCACTTAGAAAAGGTAAGGCAGCTGTATCTAAGGACTATAGAACTTTGAATTTGATTTCACATGCAGAAAAAGTGGTGCTTAGGATAATCAATGAAAGGATTGAGCGGAGGTCTAAGGATTACTTGGGGAATGATCAGATTGGATTTAGAATGGGAAAAGTTACAAATGACACTAGAGCAGTAATGAAATAATTAATATAAAGGAACATAGGGTGCAATTAGGGTATGTTTGTTTGTTTTATAGATTATTATAAGGTATTAGATAAAGTAAACTGGGTGGAATTAATGAATTCACTTTAGAAAATAGGATTAGATTGGAGGAAAGGTGAATTATCCACAACCTGTACATTTCTTAGACTGCTCAGATGTATGTAGTAGATGGAGAGTCAGAATGGGCAGTACTTGGAAGGGTAATGATACAGGAATATCAATTATCACCCATGCTTTTCAACTTATATGTAGAGTAGATGATAAAAAGTGCATGAGAGGAATTGGAGATACGAATGAAGCTGGTAGGAAATTCATAAAATCAATTAAGTTTGTCGGTGATCAAGCATTAGTTTGCCCCGAGGTTGCTGAGTGCATTAGTAAATCTGTGTGATAGGCATGTGATGAGAATTAATGTTGATAAATCAAAGTTTATGAGGTTTTCAAGAATGAGAAAGATAAGGTAAACATTAAAATAGGAGGCCAAAAACTATAACTAGTGGAACAGTTTAAATCTCTTGTAAGTCTCTTGGACTAAGATAATCACAATAGTAGGGATATAAGAAGAAGATTTGCAGAAGGTAAAGAAGCTTTCACAAGAAGGGAATTAATTTTGAGGATGTTTAGAGAAGACTAGTAAAAACTTTAGAATGCAGCATGGTTTTGTATGGATTGGAAACTTGCTTATTGAAATAAGGTGCTATACATAGATTGAAGGCTTTTGAGATGCGGGTGTGTAGAATAATATAAAAGATAAAATGGGTGCATATGAAATCTAGCGAAGGAGTATTAGGCATGGGAGGATAGACATTTTTGGGAGAAATCAAAAGAAGACATAAAAGATCGATGCAAAGCATTGTGATTGGTAATTTAATGATACAAATTTTGATAGACGTGACAATATTAGGCAAGTAAAGTAGGAGGAGAGAAAGGATATGGATGTTGGATGGTATGAAGGGAGGTATAATATATGCAAATTTGAAGAACAGTTTATTGTAGTGTGGGATATCAGCATTTTTGTCTTCTTAGGTAAGGCTAAGGAGCTTAGGAGTGTCCATCCAAACCTACCTTAACAGTAGATTACAAAGCAATTATAGCTATTCAGGATTAACTTGTTTGTATTGTTTTCCCTTCTCCAATGAAGTTATTGTAATTTTATTGAGTTAGAAAGAATAGCGATGACAGTTCTTTTTACCAGGATAGAGGAGAAACTTTAAATTTTGTCAATTTTGGAACTACATATGTATATATTTCACTCTTTAGCTTTCAGTCATCATTAAAAACTGCAGCTTAAAATACTATAGTGCTTGTTATGCATTGAAAGTTAAGAGATATGTAGTGAAAATCAGCTATTGATAATATATTTTTCATGCAATGCCTCCACATAATATTAGAAGATTATTCTGTTGTAGTAAATTTTTTTTAAAAGATGCTGCGTTTGCATTGCAAATTTGAGATTATTTAGTCCTCGTTTGAATATTTTGTTGGTCTTGAAAATTGTGAGCCCAAACTTACTAGTAATTATTTTACTTTAATTGTAGAGTTAAACATTAGTAGATCATATTTTGAAAGTGGCAGAAAAATTAAGAGTCAATCTACTTATTATTTTTGTATGTCTGTACTTAGTCAACATGTGTTCATTAGATTTTATGAACTTTCACTCATATAGTTTCAGTGTGGGAAAATTAGAACTCCAAGGACTATAAATTTTTTTTCACTTCATTTTCACTTTCATTCATGCATGGGTGAAGGGTGAATTGGTCCCACAGATCATCTTCAACTTTTTACTTAAGTGGAACAAAACTGTTATTTATTTACATTCAATTTAATGCCTACACTTCTCTTGTTCAAAGTCTTTATCGATTTTAAATTTTACCTTCCAATTTCACAAGTGCCCAAGAGTTATTAAAAACTTGATTTATTTTCTTGTTGATGTTAATGTTACTGGTAATTGGAATACAAAAGCAATTAATTAAAATTATATTCATGCAAAGGTTTTCACTTTGTTGTTTCTCTGATCTCAGCATTTCTTCTTGGTTTTCAATGCATGAACCAGCTTCCTTGGACAAAAATTTTACTGCTATTCAGGTCAGTGAAATTTTTAACATGGTCACTGGAGTACCAGCAAACTTGTCCAAGAAAGCTAACCCCATTCATGGGGGAAAACATGGAAAAATGTTAAGATCATGTAGTAAAATTACAGAATTTCCCACAATTGTTGACTGGGAAAATTTATTATTCCAAAATGTAATCCTCTAATGTCATTGGTGAAATTATGAAATTGAAATATTGGTTTAATCTACTCAGTTTCTTATTTTATAGTGAAAAACTAAATCATCCTCATATAACTCAATGTAAACAATTCATACCCAGCATCATTTCCATCATACCTACATTTGGAGAAAGTTCAAAAACAACAATAAAGAGGTACGAATGAAACGAAGCACTAAGGATATGCATAAATGTAATAGTTCCCATAATTGTCAAAGATTTCATTGGTAAAGTAGAATAGGGGAATGTCTGTAAAAAATATTTAAGTGTGCTGTTGAAAAGTGTTCACCTGGTATAGTAATACCTCTTTTTGCAGGCCAGCCAGCCTAGAGTCTTGCGAATTTTATAGATACCATCATACCTTGGTTATCACCGATGCATTTCTGTTAAACATTGTTTCGGGTATGTTGGTCACTATAAGTCAAAGTGCGTCTCAAAGTTGGGAAATGGGGTTCAGGGAGAAGGAACATGGGAAGGGTGTAATGACCATTGTTGTTTTCAATGCATATCTACAAATTTCACTCAAAATACTGCAAAAATTCAATATTTGGGAAACTGGATATGATAATGTAAATTTGTCCAGAGATTTTAAGCATGTGATATGAACATAGTATAATATACACTAAGGTTAAGAAAAGTTCAATAACTGCAGTAAATGGGATAAAGGTTAAACCAGGAATACACAACATTGGAAATAAGCGTCACTTTCAAAGAATTGCTGGATGGAATACAAGTAGAATGGAATAGGAAGGTTTGTAAAACATTTCTTGAAACATCATGAAAAAAAAAGTAATTTTATTTTTTTTACAGGTATGATCATTGGTGTTTTCTCTCACAAGAGTTAATGCGCATGTCTCTTACTCTACCCCAAAATGATTGAAAGTATATAAATAGATATATGCTCATATTAGATAGGAGATATATATATATATATATATATATATATATATATAAATAGAATAACTTTTATTTCCTTGTGCATAGGCAAAATAACTGGAAATAAGTGTTTTCTAGGTGAAAATAGAAGTCTCTTTCATAATAAATTTAATTTTTGTGAGCATGGTCATGTTTCCTTTTCTCCAATTAAACATGTTCATCATCATGTTCAAAATAATATGTTCTTCATCAGTATCTGTTGGTGTTTCTGTGAACATTTTATTTGAAAAAAAAATTCATTGACCGATACTTTTATCATAAGTCAAACCACATAATTTTTTCTCTATTTTCATCTTCATTTAAACATGACCCAGGTGACAAAATGAGCTTTGGTCAGCATCATCCAGCAATGCGAAATCCTCGTGAGTTTCATCTCCATACAACATCATATTTCTCTCTGCATATATATCTGCATGGTAACATGTTGATTTTTAAAAAGTATTTATTTGAAATTTGATATTTTTTATTTAAAGCATGACTTCGTTATTGCTTCCTTTGTGTAATAGTTTTGTGAATGTCAGTATTATTCGTTTCGGTCGTATTACACAGTTGGATTTTATACTTATTTGTCGTGCAAGTGTAGTTTTGAAATTGAAAGTGGTTATTTTAGCATGTTAACTTTATGTTTAGGATAAAGTCCTATTTTCCCTGAGAAGATGTGCACAAAGGCATGAAGTAATCTAAGTACATAAAATATTTAGTTTGTTTCGTTGATGCTTCTAGGCAGCAAAGTAATACACATGTTACTCTTCATTTTTCATGCAGTAATCACAGTAGTTTCTATTATCTGCTAAATTAGGAGATAATGAAATGTAATTATTTGTAAATTGTTTTTGTTTTATTTTGTTCACAAACATAATCTGTTATTAAAAGAATATTCTAACATATTTTGAGGTTAGGTGTGATAAAAATGGGCAGTAACAACAGAAAATGCAAACATCTCAACTTGTTGTCCCTTGTATGGAGTCATTCATGGAAGACCTATTATTAATACATAATTATTTCTAGTGCAATTTTTTCGAAAAAGAATACTTTAAAAATGCTTGGCACAATCCCTCCTCTTTTGAAAATATCAGGTTGCAAAACTGCATATCATTCCTATGGTATTACCCTTGCTTAAGGTATAATTTTCTTATCTTGAATCTCAGAAATGATGACATTTGAAGCTGGAAAGAGATTATTTACCAATGTAATCACTTCATCTCATTTTGAAGAGGAGTATATTTTATCTTTGTTAAATGGATGGTGATCATTGATATCTTACTGCTATTTAGGTTCAGCTATGGCATTTTGATTGAAGTAACTTTATTGTAAAAAATAATTTTATAGTAATTGTTTATGAGAATAAATTAGTTAAATTTGTATTGCTGGAACACTATGTGATTGGCCTCTATGCTGCTATTTAGTTTCAACTATGTAAGTTATATATGAAACAACTTCATTATAAATAAAATAGCATTATAGCTCTTCTATCTCAAAATATAAAGAATTTTAAAAAATAATATAAATAATTTCATCATAGGTCTGGACTTTTCACTTAGTGTCATTAATTAGACAGTATATGATTTCCCACATAAAAAATGACTTATGACTTTGGAAAATGATTGACTATAAATATTGAATTCTTGCCATTTTGTAGTCGAAATGGATAAGGAAATATAATTTTGAAGTATCTGAGTTTGAAATAAAAGAAATCAGATGTATTGATTCCTTTCCTCATTGATCATGTATTCATCCTTTCAATCATCATATCCCCTTTTTTCTGTGCCTATCAAAACCATAATAAAGGGCAATGGCATCATTATAAATAGCAAAATATGTTTATTAAGTAATGTATTTTTCTTTTTTAAGAAATAGGGTACAAAATTTTGGCACTTATTGTCTGTGGACATACAAAACTTTCCTACACAAAAAGGTTTAAAAATGTAGTATCTTAATGAATAATTATTCAATAATTTATGCTCGTGCATCATGGAATTATACTATTTGAATTGAATTATTATTTATAACTATTTGAATTATACTATTATAAATTGAATTATAGTATTTGATTTCAGATTGAATTTAAAAAAGAATTTTTTTAAATATAGTATTTTATTGAGGGGCAAAGAGTTCCCATTTAAAAATCGAAATAAGTGTTACTTTGGAAAATTGTATGATGATAAGGAATATAAATCAATAAGAAAAGAAAAAGAAACATGCCATTGTTAAAGACAAAGAAAAATGCTTCCAACTGCTGTTCCCGGATCAACATATGGCACAGTCTGAAAATGTCTGCATCAACAATTTAAATTTAATTTAGAACAATTTAAATCAAATTTAGAAATATAATAAAACATTACCAAACTAATGAAGCAATTAACATATTTGTTTACAAATTTTGTATAAACATCAAGCCTAGGACAGACATTTTCAAAAAAATACATCAGTTTTACAAGTTCTATATTTTCATACATGTTAAATAATAAAATATTAACGACAAAGCAAAAAATATTGTTTTAAGCATCATCTCCAAATAAATAAAGAAACACATCGTTACCTTCATTCATGTCTTACGCCTGTTTTTTGAAGGAAGCAGTCGTTTATTGAAAAATGGCGATATTATAAGCTGTACAGCTATATTCTCTCATGATATACAGGGTGTGACCACGTAGTTTCCTTTTTTAAAAGCATTTTGCATTTGAAAAGAAAGAAGTTAAGTTGCCGCACCCTGTAGTACAATGGCATGAAAAATGTGCAGGTTTTTTATGAATGGAATATCAAAAGTGGTTGGTGTTCTCAAAGCTCTATTAGATACATTAAATTTCATTCTTTCTGATAGTTCCAGGCATTATAGGAATATGTTTTCCAATATAATTTATGAACAGTTAATGCTACAGTGTATTAAAGTCCTTTTATTTTGGCTTTGAACTGCAGGTAGTATTGATTAAACATTTTTCATTTTTTTGTAATTAACATTTTGTCTTTTGTTGTGGTGATGGCATGGATATTTTTTACTGGAATTCAGCAGTGGTCATGGTTTAAAGCCTCTACTATTGTAGGCACTTTAATGCCAAAGCTGTGTGCTTAGTGTCTATTAAACTATTTAAGGTCATGGGATATTTAACATTTACAGCAACTAAACAAGATCTACTGTGGTGCAAACTAGGTGAAAAATAAGGAATTCTTTAGTTTTTAATGTGGAATGACCCTGCTGAATTTATTCCTGTTGCATGTTAGTGTTATTTGTTCATAATAGGTTGCATTAATTCTTGGTTAAAACTTCTTTTAATATTTGGAACAGATGAAAATGTGTTAATTTATTCGTAATTCTTGGTCATGAAAATATAATGCTTTGTTATAAATCCTAAGGATTTTGTTGCTAACAATTTTTCTTTGAGGCATAATATTTAAAATTACACCAAAGAGGAGAGATAAGTATATGAGATATACAAAATTAACATTTTTATCTCTTGTCAGGTGTGAACATTACTTTCATGACAACATACTTAACAGAGCTGGGCATATTCCATTGAAAATTCTATTTTATGCTCAAAATAAACTTGTATTGATGCAAAATATTTTATCGAAATGTATATTTTTGTGGTAAAGTACATATTTTCATTCTACAATTCTCAAGATACTTTCATTTTTGTTCAAATTTGGAACAATTATGGAATCAAATGCCTTCAACTAATCTTAAGTATGGATTTTATTGATATGCCAAGATGTAATCTATGATGAAATAGCATTAGGTTTTATGGAGAATGATGAATAAAATTGACTAAATAAGAGAAAAATGATGCCTTTTCAAAATATTATCTTTAGTGTCATATGTTTAAAGAGTAGTTAAGAAAGATTCTATTAAAGGAAACCACCATGCTTCTGATAAATGCAACTAAAGAAAGATTATCTTTAACTTAAGCTGGCCCAAAAAAATTTGAAAAGTCCTGCCTATATTAAATTTGTGAAATTAGAGTTTATTAGCGATAAGACAGCTTTTTTAAGTGATTGGTTTTCTCCTAGGAAATTTTAAATGAATCTCAAGAATGTAATCTCGAACAGAACCACATATTAACAGGGATATGTTTTTAATGAGAAACCTCAAACTCGAACAACGTGCTAATAATTGACCTACCAATACAGTAATCAACTCGTGTGCTGGTTTGACACTTTCAGTGTGGGCACATTTTTTTAAAACTCTCCGAGTTTACACAATGTATATTTTTTTGGAAATAGTTTGTCTAGCATTATGAATTAGTTTAACTATATATTTTAAAACAATTAAGTGAAAAAAGACTTGCTCTGCATGAATGCTCATTCAATGCTGGTGATGAAGGTGAGATCAGTGATGCCATTTCTGGGAGTATGAGTGAACCTTTAAGGAATACATTGTCACAAGGAATAAGATGCACATATGCAGCACTTACCCCTGGGAGGCATGCACCCATAATGCACACATATGAGTCTTTGTACTCATTGTGCTTATGGAGGAGGGTAGAGACCACCTCTTATAAAGCTCTTTGGCAATCTAATGTAAACCTATTATCTGATGATGATGTAATACATCGAAACCTGGTCGTAAAATAAATTTTATCAATTGGAAAAGTGCTACCATCTATTATTCGACATGAAAAGCTGTTGTAGTGTATAGTTTTGCAGGCAGAAAATATATGCGAGCTGTTGAAATGAATGTATTTTACTGCCAAAGCATACTAGCAAATACCAAATGGTAAGAAATGGTAACTCCAAAATATTAATGATACAGATGTGCAATAGTTTCAGTTTGAAATAAAATGATTTTTGAAATATGTATTTTGAATGATTGTATTTTTTACTTTCAATATTGCCCAGCTCTGCTTCATGAATGATTGATTGAAACAAGAAATTTTCCTCAATTTATATTTTCAGCTCCTACTCAAAATGAAATTAATTTTTAAAGAAACTGTTGGATGATGCGGCAACACTAACTTTTGACAGAGTCATCCACTAATGAGCATTACGATGCCATTATGGAAATTAATTTGATCAAAATTTTGTTTTTATTTAGGAACATTTTTATTTTTCTGTGCTTATTAATTACAATGTATATCCTTTTGTTTTAGACTGTTCCTTTGAAGAAATTATTCGTATAAAGATGTATGATTCACAGTAACATGAAATTCTCTAGTTGGTTGGGAAATTCTTCCCTTGCTTAAAAATGTCCTGTCTTTGGTAGCAGCAATGCATTGATTTGTAGATTATTTGGAAGTTTTCACTTTAATGTGACAATAATTAATAGTTATCCATTAGAGTTGAATTATGTGTTGTACTGATTTGTAAAATGCATTGTCTATTTTAATAATTTTTAAACACAGGCACTGAATGTAATTTTGTTTTGTTCTCAGCCAGGGAAATATCAAATTATGTTTATTCTTTATTCTATGTAAATAGTTGTTTATTGCTGCTGAATCTATTCAGGAGATGCCAGTACTAATTTTTTATATTTTTTTGTTATGGTTAACATGTATTTAAAGTAAGCACTAATCTTTGTTTGGTGTTTTTAAGTTTATTGTAGTATTTTTATCCCATTATATTCCTAAGAAACATACATTTGCTCATTACTTTCACATTTGACACTTTTGCATCATCCATTCACTAAAATTAGGATTGAATTTCTCAGTCAATATGCTTAAAATATGCAACATTGTTCCTCAGATGGCAGAGGTCCCTAAATATTTTCCCTTTGGTAATAGTTAAATTGTCATATTTTTTAAAATATAAGTTAAGATATAATTATTTTTTGGTTATTCTATAATGGGGCCTCCTCCTAATCTGTGGCCAAGGTACGAGGGTAAGTCACTAAATAACTTGCAAAACTACATAGAGCCAGAGGCAATAATAATCAAAGTAACTTCCTGAAAGTTATTTCCTTTTTCTGCATATTCACCACCCACACACACATTAAGACACTCATCCTATCTCTTAACAAGTCCTTGATTGGCGCCAGCAACGAAGTCTTTTGTTTCTTGTCACAGCCAATGAGTAACCTCTACAGTCTACAGCCACCCAAATGATTATTGAAGCGCCTGGACAGATGAAAAGCACTGGGATCTAAGTCAGGACTGTACTGTGGATCTTCCAAGCATTCCAAATGAAATTTTTGTAGCATCTGTTCTTCTTATGTTCACTCATGCAATACACCTGCCATCTCGTATTGGCTGCCACTGACTGACTGACCACAAGATGTCACACAGCCAACAAGCACACACTTGTTGCTATCTGCTGGAAAAATATGTGTGTGTAAATTAAACATAGTATGAAGTAATTTGACATTTGCGACTTATTTTTTGATTTACCCTTGTATATCATGAAACTGACTGTTAAACTTAAGGTTAAGCTTTATTTTGTATTTTTTGTTCCCATTATCTTTTTATGGTGAATTTAAGTTTTATACTCCCCTAGGATGTGGCTGGATGTAAATGAACGGATGCAGTCTTGCCTATTGGATAAAATCACAAGTGTGTGACCAAACTTGTGGTAGATAGGAATTATTTCTCCTACGTTAGTGCTATCATGCCTTTTTCTTTATTACTTAAGGGTCCTGCATTCAAACATGTTTTGTTGTTTTTGTTTATAATTATCAAGATTTGTTTCTGAGCTAAAGAAGCTTCTTTTAGTTTCAGAAGTGACAGGTTAATACCTGCTTCCAGTTCCTTGCATTCCAAGTGCCTTGAATACATTTTCATCATATATTTTTGCTGTGTGAATTTGTGTGCTCAGTGGGATGTGGATTAATGATGATTAACTTTTCATTTTAACTTTCATCGAATGAATTATCTAGTTATGGTAACATCGGAATCATATTGTATCAAATAAATTATGAATTTTTTAATGATGGTTACTAACTGATGCCCTATTTTCTCATAAACTTGATTCTAATGTTTTTAAAGTTATAATTGCCTCATTTCTTGATATTTTATTTGAACTGATAACTGTCCAAGCAATAGGCAATAAGGAATGACTTAATATTGTGATTCAAGGGATCTTTAACAAAGTGTACTTGATGATTACTTGTACGTGTGTGATGATTACTTGTAAGTGTACTGATGGATGCTTGTCATATTGATGAAAATTATGTTTGAAATGTTGACACTTTGCTGCCCATTCCTCTAATTTCTTAATAATTACAGATTTGTACATCCTAATAGGAACTGGACTGAAAAAGCTTCATTGCTTTGAGAGATGGTTGAGGCTGATACTTAGTGGAAATCCATTTGTAATGCACAAAGAAAGAATCAAAGACTGCGTTTCCACAGGAAATTTCTCATGGAAACGCAAAGTATTTGATTCTTTCTTCATGTGTTACTTCATTGCTTTTTTGGGGGGTTGCTATGAACTGTGATACCTTATTCCATGCTTCCGCATTAAATATTTTTAAAGTTTGACATATTACAACTATCATAGAGAACATCGCTGATAGCCAGGTCAACTGATCAACACCCATTTGACTTGTTAATAGAGCCCATGTTTCTATTACATTTAGAATAAAAAAAGTTTTAAAAAATCCTACTTTGAACTTCAAATACCCACAAAAGTCAACTACTCTACATTATACCAAATTTTATGTTATCTGAATGCAAGATACAAACTGTTGAAGAGTTTAGAGTTTTCTAAGTTTTATACCTTCAGGTAAACCTTGTAGTTGTAGAATATAAAAAATATAATTTTTCTTATTCAAATCCATTGTCAAATTAAATTCATAGGAATAAATTTAAGAATATGAGGTTATGAATTTAAGAATATTTGTCCATTTCAACTTCTCCATCCTCCTTCACAACCACATTTCAAAAGCCTTCAATCTAAGCCTATCTTCTTGTTTCAGTGGCCATGTTTCCACACCGTACAAAAACATGCTTCATGTCTAAGTTTTGATGAGCCTTTACTTAACATCCTTACTCAACATCCCTGCCATTAATTCCTTTCTTCTTAAGAAAGCTTCCTTACCTAACACAATTCTTTGTCTTATCCTCATACTACTTTGACCATTATTGGCCTACTATGGGCTGGAAATATTGTGGAAACAATGAATCATCTTTCTGCATTTCTCATTTTAATTAATCAATTTTTTTTTTAAATTGACAATGTGGTCCATAATTTGGGGCTATCAATCATCTAAATAGAGGACTCATGTAATTTTTGGCCTGAGATAGCATTCTAATATACTGATAAGTACCATTGCAAAGAATTTTCCAAAGCATCACACATGACCACAAGTATGTTTACGATTGGTATAGAATGTGACCATATTTATTTTGCAAACCTGATCATGGAATCAGTTTCTTTTTCCATCACCCTTCCATTCCTGGAATCCATTTCTTTATTCATTCATTTTTTCTCAATATAGTACTGACCATTTTCAGTTATTGGGCGTTGTATGCCGTCACTGCAAGGCAGCTCAAAGGCAGTTGAGGGAAGAAAAGGGAGTTGGTGGGGTGGGGGAGGGGGATCAGGAACCACTGAAGCTCCACCAATGCGCCGTGAAGAGCTTCTAAAGGGCCTTCAAGATAATTTCCACTCCTACAGTCATGCTTTTCAGGTATTCATTTTGTTTAGCTAGAAAGTGAATTCATTAGAAAAAACATTTTGCACAATCAAAAACCTCCCTTAGATGTTTTCTTAATTTTATTGTTTTTTTATTTGGCATTAAGTTTAGCTTCTGCTCAAGGAGTTGAGCAAATTGTTTCATTTGTGAAACTTAGTTTTACAAAGTGAAGTCATCCCATCCAATGGACATTTGCCTAATTTCTTCTAGTTTGAATCTTTCTCTGGTTCCTAGTGCCCTAATAAATTATAAATTATTTCATCTTTCTAATTTCTTATATCTAGTAATAATATGCTTATTTTTATTTACACATATGAGCATCAATGTCACAACCAAACCCAGGTCTTCATTTTGTGTGGTTGCGTGCCTTTTATACACTTCAGCAATGGATGCCAAGAAAATGGCAAAAAATGCTAACATTTTCCCTTACTTTATTCAGTTATTTTTCAAATTGAAAGCCATTGATGTTATTGAGGTGTAGGTTTGTAAGGCTAGGTGAGCTGATTAGGAAGGAGAAGAGTGGGAGATTGATACCATCCCTCTTCTCCAAATATCAAACACTCCATTATTCCACCTGCTTCTACACCAAATGTAAATGTGTAGTGTACTTCATACCCTAATTGACACCTTAAATGCTTGTGTTGGTGTTTGACCACTCTCACTTCCCTCTCCATGATCCAGTGAAACTGGTAGCAGTCATTTAATTTAGAGTGTACCAAATCAACAATTTAAATTGTTTGGCACAAGATTTTTTAAAAACTCCTAGAAGGTTTTGTTTGTTTGGCAGATTGTAGATAAATAAGCCTTTTTGAGAAAGCCTAAGTTTTGCACTTTCAAAGGAGTAGATGAAATTGTTATATCATCTGACTTTGGAATAACATACTGATCGCAGTTATAACTGATCTGTAGTGAAACTAATTGAAGAAGTTGGCTCTCCTAGTTCTGGAACATGCTCTTGCCATTTTTAATCAATGTCTTGTGTTGGCTGGTGAAATGCTCACTGCTAAATGTGACTCCCAGCGAAAGGGAAGCAGAAAAATCTTCTCCGATCCAACTGGCCATTTGGCTTTAGATAACATATCTTCTTGCGGATCCACCTCGGTTAAGTATTAATGCTCACACTATATGTATGTCATACATATGTGAAAATACTTTGTACTTTTTTTAAATTTATATAATAATTTCTAATTTTTTATGTTGTGTCATTAATTGGTTTTGTCTTCTTTAGAATATTTTACTCAAGAGTACGTGAATGTCCTAATTTTGAACACATTTAATTTACTTAGTATTCAAATTATACGTGCTTCAAGGTCTTTAATTACCTTCTTTTTCTATACTTTTTGCAAAAGAAACAACCATGAGTATGTGAAATAAATAGCAATAAAGGATGTGTAGATTGATTTCCAGGTTATGATTTCTTTTTTGAACTTGCATTCTTATGTACTAGATTGCCTTTCTTATGCCATAAATAATGTTTAAGGTGGAATTAGGTGTGTTTTAGGTAATCATAAGTAGCCATATAAACATCATTAATGTGCTGTTTGGTATCATATTTATTATTATTTTACAGAGTCATATGTTTTCAGTTGCAGCTCATTAGTACTTTGGAACTATGCTTCAATTAAAAATATTTAATGCTTTCATTAACCAATTTCAGGCTGCTGAATTAAGGTGATCTTTGTTTTTGATTGTATATGAGTGTCACAGTATTGATATAAGTTAAATGAGTCGATTTTAGCAATTTTTGTACTTCATTTACTGCACTCTGCTTGAAAAATGTTATAATGTCTCATTTTGCTGAAGTTTTGATTTTTTTCCTCTCCTCAGAGGGTTCGCCAGTCAGTTTATGGTATAAACTTTTTATTCATATTATTTTAATGTCATCACAAATCAAGGAAGAGATGTTTGTTCCTGAATGTTTTCATGTCCGAGTACACTATCTGTCTACTTTATAGTTTTATTTTTCTATTGAAACATAGGAACCCTTACAGGGATGCCAGAAACAGTCATTGTTGACATTTATTAATCAATTAAAACTACATTTTTAATTGCTGTCATTATCATAGTTATCAGTTATTTTCTAATTAGGTCCAACCAGTGACATGTATGTTTGGGGATTGGGATGGTGTGGAATCTAAAGCACTGGCACCCTGAGGGCCTGAGTTTGAATCCCTATAAGTGATGAGATTTGTCATTGTTATTCCAATCCCTATTTGGGATGCTTCTTGGAGAGCACTTCAAGAGGAGTGCTGGCCAGCAAATGGTATATTGAACCATGAACCCTTTGGTGTTTCCTATCATTAAGAGTATGCCAATGCCAAATTTCTCACCACCCTTCTTCCATTTCCTGAACAACGTATCCATACCAAATTACCCACCTATACCTAATGGCACAAATGACCTTAACTGTTGGTTCCCTTTCCTAATAAATAACGCTTACGAAGCCGTTATATAAGTAGTTGATAATGGCTATCAAATAGATGGAAGTTGATCATAAATAGCATAAATGTTTATCTGTGCCACTCAAGTTATTATCTACTACCTTGAGCACCATTGATACAAAATTTTAATTCTGATTCTGCAGCATTTTGGGTCTCGGCTAGACGGCTTCATCTTTTAGGTGGTTGGATGAAAGGTAAAAATCACTCTTGATGTCTTCAAGTAATCACTGGAAAGGTAACTTATGCCATTGGAATTTCATCACTCACATTTCCAAGGCTTTCTCAAGTCTTTTCTAACCCAACATTTAACATTTCTCTCACTTTTCCTGTTCCTTTATTGCATGTTGCATTTAGGGTGACCTCACAATGTACCCCCCTCCTAACCTTGCTCACTGAAACTTTTCTGCTGCCACTGCTGCAATTACTACTGCAATTGCTGTCTGTCCCACAGTAGCCGGACGGTGTGTGCCATACTATTTGACAGCCATTGAGGATCAGGGACAGTCAAAGCTTAAATATGAAATGAAAGGAATATCAGGGACCTTGAATGTCACTGTGGAAGAGCTACAAAATGCCACAAGGTTTCTAGCTGCCTTGTCCAGTGCTCAGGAGGTAACTCATGTAACTGTTGTATGAAAAGTCATTGTAATTGTTCCATTTTATTAGCATGATGCTGTTGAAAGCATAGCTTCCTAATTTTCACTATTCCATGTAATTACAGATGTAATGCTTTTTGTTTGAATTACCTGTATGCTTGAGTTGCTTCATATACTTCGCTAACTTCTTGAAATTAGATGCAAATCTGAATCTATCTAATTTAGCTTACTAGATGTTGGCATGAGTTATGTTTGTTGTCATTGTTTCAAATTGATATTCGAAGTAACTAACTGGATAATCAAGAGTCATCCCAAGGGTAATGAGATTGGGGTCGTCACCTTGGACCCGTACACTAATCATTAATACAGAGAATGCTGCTAATTTGGGATTGTTTAAAGTTTTGCATATTACAATCATAATCACTTAAGAAATAATCACTGAAATTTGACGTGTATGATATCAGGGTTAAGGAGGTATACAGTCTATACGAGTAAGGAGGTATACAGTCTAAATTTTCTCCGGTTGGAATCTAGTCATAGTGAAACAAAATGTAGCCAGTGGAAATGGTCTTTAAGTTCCTAATATTTTTCTTCTGGTTTTTAATATTTTTCTTTAATGATCAAAGAAAACAGTTTCCAAGGAAATATAAATTAAATGGAAAATATTCATCCTTTTGCTTTAAAATATTCACAGGAGAGCACTGATTGTGTAATGTCTGGTTACCTATTGAACAGATTATCCATTTGTCTCTGAAAGAGGCATTCCCTCCCTTCCCATCTACTCCTTATCCCTATCCTCTCACCTCAATAGTAGTGGCTAATGATATTTAATCCAGTGTTTTCTCTCTGAACTGAGCTTGATAATTCTACCTGCATGTGTCTTTTCATTTATGGGGACTTGCTTGTATTTTATAAGTCTTCAGAAGGCCATGCTCCCCTTTTCCCATCACCCCATTGTAATCAATACCACCCCTTTTTTTAGAGTCTTAACATAGTCAGTGGGGCTCTCTGCTGGTGATAAGTTTGACATCTTGATTCATCCACCACCCAATGTGTGAAAGGATTTCCTTTTACCATCACTTGGTTTGGGCACAAACCCACCTTTTATGGAAATGGTGTGATGCACATGTGAGATGATGCTACCTCTGGAAGAAAGTTTATAGAAAATTCTTGTCAGTCCAGCAATTTATCTCAGTTACCTCAAAAGTTAGATATTACTTGTACTTGGTGTTGATTCATTTTTTCTTTGGTTATGTTCAAATCTCCAGAGGTGAATTCTCTGAATATCACAATCCTGTTGATATCCCTACCATCAATGGACCCATTATTAATACTTCCCCAGAATTACCTTTTTCCAAATCTCTATATTTTTAGAGGCAAGACAGCTAGGATAGTAATATTAAATGTACTATAAATCACATGGATTCACATTAAATTTAAACTAAAACCATACTGAATTTATTTTCCGATCCCCTTTCCACCATCATCAGTTCTACCAAAAAGTTCTAGCTACTTAACTTGTAGATGTTTTAGTAGCATCATTTTTGGGATGCCGTGGATTTCATGTAAGCTTATTAATACCATCATTGCCATCTGGAAGAAACAGAGAATATCAACATTTGAATAGGGTCAAAATCATTACCCTTGACTGGGATTCGAACCCACGACTCCCCTAAAATCATAGCCAAGTGCTTTAGCCAGTTAAAGCTATCAAGATGGCCTTTTAAACTGTGAATTTCTAAATTATTTCACTGGTTTAGTATTGGCTATGAATCAAAGGATCTGGGTTAAAATACTGATGTCAAGGAAGAATCTTGCACTATGAAATTCTCATATTTATCAGTCCAGTTCATTGATCAAATAAATATTTATCTCCTTTCCTGGTATTTACTACAAGCACTTACATGATGATCCCAAGATTCAACTCTATTCCCAACTCAACTCTAGAGCGGTAGCAAAATTCTAACTTTAAAAAAAAAAATAATTCTTTCTGAAGCAGTCTCTCCTAGTGGCATTTACAAAATTCTAGTGATAGGCTGATGAAATCTTTGAAAGAGCCACTTGAGTGATCCCATTTTCCCCCTGCACCTCTTTCCCAAGTTGATCAACTTTCTCAAGAGATACTGTGATGACCAGATTAGTTGCATTTCTCTGTATATGGGATGCTAAGATTACCTCTGATAATGTCCTAGTAACAGATTGCCCCCAGAAATGTTTCTCTTCCTCACTGAAACTGCCATGAGCACTTTTCGGACATTAGTCTTATCCACTATCATATTACCACAATGAGCTCTCATACACATTACCAACTTCTCAACACCAAGATAAGAGTTCTGGTACCTAGGAGATACTAAGGGAAGTGGAGGCAATCAGGAAAGTGTCTCATGCCAATTAAGAAAATTGCAGTGTAGTTGACTTAAGGTATCCAAACTTAGAATGTTCTCACTAAACATCTGTTGGGCAGAGTGTATAATACCTGTAGACTATTTCTACTATAAAGTGGGTGCTGTCATGATGAAAAATATACTCACCCTCTTCTGGTGAGACTCGAAAACTGCAATTCATATCAAAATCTTAAAGGTCAAAGGTTTTCCCATTGAGTTGTCACAATTACTCAGTCCTATTGTATGATGCTCATCATGGCCGGTGCTAGAGTGTTTGTACTCAAGGAAGGCTGTAAAACATTGTGCCTTGTCAGAGATTCAAATAAGGGTGGGTTACTAAAGTATTTGGTGAAGAAAGTCTTTCTATAGTCCAGTTGAAAGTATCCCTTACTAAAATTCTTACGCTGTGAGTGACTACATAGTGTGCCTAATAGTTAGGCCAGTCCTGCTCTTGCAAAGTGTCTCATGTATTGTGCCTATATCACAACTATGCTCCTACTGCCTTTTGTCACTTTTGCATATTTTTGACCCTTGACCGTTCTCCTCTGTTTAATTTGGCCAGTGAGAAAGATGAATAAGTGATGCTAGGGAAGTATGAGTATTCATAGACATCTAGAAGTCCAATATTTTTCCGAAGAAAGATCTGGTGCACTCTTGGCATATACTTGTGGTGAATTCTTCTCTGGATCTCCATTGGATTAAATTTTGCATAGTTGCCAATTTTGAGAGGGATGACTCATTTATCATCTTCAGCCTAGAAGACAATGGATGATTCATCCTCAAAGCATTGACAACAGTGCAGGATTTTACCTGGTGGAGATTCTGAGAGGAGTCCACTGCAATGCTTATTTCTTGTACTGCACTATACTCTTCCTAAATACCAAAAAAATTCAAGATCTTGTTTGCTCTGAAATGTGTATTTATAAAATCATATCAGAGGCACATAATAATTTGTGGCAGTGGATGTAAACCCACCTACCACCAATTTATAGTAGCTTTTGGCTGTTTAAGTTGCAATATTTGACCATTAATGCTTAAGTATTACAGTACTTAGTAAAATAATGCTCCTCTTACCAGCCCTCCCATTCCCCTCTTAGAATTCCCTTTTCATCATTCTTCCTTCATTGATTCAATCATCATGGCTGCTGCACCTATGGGGGACCTATGTTCGACTGAGACCCATGTTACATTTGTGTGGTAAAAACATTATTGGAAAATGGAAGTATATGTGTAGCATTATTAATGTAATGCATACATTTTTTAGACAATATTTTCATAGACATAACCATTTGAAATAAATGTGCTTTCTGTAAAGCCGGTGTATGACTAATGTATTATGATTAAGTAGTACCTCCTAATTTATCATGTTTATCCTATTTGCTTGCTAATTCGAAAAGTTTGTTCCTTTAGCATGATCTTTGTGGTTAATTATACTTAGCAATCCATCACATATAAATCCTAATCATTTTTCATTGAACATTTATACACTGCAATGCATAGTTTTTTTGGTTGTCTTTGTTAATTAAAAGAAATTTCTGTGACTACCAGATAAAACAATTTTTATTTTAGATAACACTCCTGGTGCTAATTTATTTCTAACCTGTTTGTTCTGTTAGTTTGCTTTTAAGAAATATGTACCATATCATATTTTCATCTTTAATTATTTTATACTTTGTTCATTAAAGAAATGGCTGTAGCAAAATCAGACGATTAATGTCACTTGTATTCTAGTTACTGCTCTTCTGTTACCAGGAGGATGGTTTACTCCTCTCATTATGTCACGTTAAGTGTGTAAAATAAAGAATGGGAAAACTTGTCACTGATAATGTCAATCAGATACCATCAGATTGTTATTACTGTGAAAGAATTCAATCAAAAGGATCATATTTTCCAGCTCAAATTTAAAATTTTCTGTAGCTGTGAGAATAAGAGTTGAAAAAATCAAGTAAATCTTACTAATATGCAGGAGTATATCTTACCAAACTTTATATTTATTATCTCTCTATTCTAAGGTTATTAATGCATAAAATTTAATTGTTAAAAAGACCTATCTTGTTCTTGAGTTCTGATATGATAAAGTTGATAGCTCTTGTACAACCAGATATTGACTAGCTATAGCCACTTTGATAATGATCCTAACTTTCTTCTTATCATTTACATTAGATACCTACTTACAATTAATACAATTTTGCTGCATTTTAGAGCTATTTTTTACGTTAATCCATTAAGAACTTGATATTTGCTTATAATTTCTTACATTTCATTAAATGCTTTACTACAAATACAGGGTTTGTCCGGAAAATAAGTGTACCTAGCTCAGGAAAAAAAATTTATTACACTTTTACATATCTTAAGCTAATATTCCTCAAAATAGGACCCTTGTGAGTCGATACACTTGTTCCAGCGGCGTTCCCATTCCTGGAACGCTCCCGCGAAGGCATCATCGGGAACCTCTCGAAGACACGTCGTCACGGCCTCTTTGACAGCGTCCAAAGTCCCGTATCGCGTTCCTTTCAAACTCCTCTTTATCTTCGGGAACAGAAACGTTCTCTAAAAAATGTGGATCATTTTTGCAGTGATCCGCAAGTTGTGTCGCGATTTCCAAACGATTGAGTCTTTGATCATCACTGAGCACTTTCGGCACCAACTTTGCACAAATTTTTCGCATCTGTAATTGGTCCCTAATAATCTCGTGCACTATTGTTTTTGGCACATTACACTGCTCTGCTATCATCCGAACATTAAGACGACGATCTGAGTTCAGTACATCGCGAACTTTTCGCACATTTTCGTCGGTGAGTGTCGTTGATGGGCGTCCAGGCCGTGGTTCGTCGTCGACCTCTTCTCTGCCCTCCACGAACATCTTGTGCCACCGAAAGATCATGTTTCTGGACATGGCTGACTCCCCGTAAGCCTGGTTACCGACAGTTTTGAAACAGCAAATTTGATGGAATAACGCTGCTCCAAAAACTTCGGCATCGCGTTCCGTGACGTGGGTCGAGCGTGGAGGTTCGCGTTAACAGAGCGCCTCACTACACCACAGCTCAGAGCCGACTGCCTTTTTCAGCGTCGCTTGCCAACATACCCCCCTCCAATCGCAGCCCGTCAGAGCGGTGCTGGGCGCGCCTGGAGCGGCGGGAAAAAATCAGTACAATTATTTTCCGGACGAACCATGTATTATACATTCTTACTATACTCTTCACATTTTGTTGAAAACACTTTGCCATGCAAAATGTATTTTCAAAATAAGTTTATTAAGAACAGCATGTGAGGACATTTGTTTATCTAAACTGTAGACCAAAATTTGCTTAAGTTTACCATGTTCTTATTTGCTTGGGATGAAATATTATTTAATCCTGTTGTTCGGTGACAGCTTTATCCCAGTTGTTTCTTGTGACCAATGTCTATCCATTAATTGAGAATAGGTTTAGTGCAAAATTTTAATTTGTGTACATGATGTAGTGTAGACTTTTTCAGTGGTATTTTTAGTAAAACAATGTCAATGAAAGTCAACGTGGTATTTTATAATGATGAAATTTTACATAAGTAAATTTGTATACATATATATATATATATATATATATATATATATATATATATATATATATATATATATATATATATATATATATATATATATATATATATATATATATATATATATATATTGTTCAAGGAAGACATAATCTTATGGCAAGCTTTCCTTCACCATCCATAAATAACTCTCTTGCCCATTACCCCTACTTGTACCATGTTTTTTTGTCTTGATAAGAAAAATATTGGTTGGTAGTTTATGAAGGGTGTCTACCATAATTAATCGCTTCATAAATGTTTTAATTGTGTGGCCTTGCTTAATAAAAGTACTTCTTCCAAGGAATGTTTCTTTAGCCTCACAAGCATAATGAACATGTTCCTTGCTCTATTTTAATGTTGGTGTCATCATGAGCATGCTAAATATCAGTAATTGATTGATTATAAATTTTGAGTTTGGCATAAAATCCAGTCAATTGTTCATATTCTCAACTGGAACTTGTACTAGAATTAGAAACTAATTGTTTTACTTTTATAATGAAGGCTATCCTTGGATAGGCAACAATAAATATCTCAATTTAATGACACAAACTCTTTCATGGACAAGTAAAATAGGATCCTTAAGTGAATTATGTGAATATTCCATTCCATTGAACATGCATTCCAAAGGAATGCATACATATATGGCTCATGCATGGGTTGGATGTAATTTATTTATTGTTTGATATATTCAAAAGGAGAAAAGTTGCCCGTTGTTTACCAATTGTATTGCCAGCAGATGTTAATCCAAAATAGCATTTCCATGGTATATTTTGGAATTTGAGCAAAAAAAATATAAAATTAATGATAGCTTAGTCTTGAATATAATTTTCCATCACATGATGTTATTTCAAGGTCTTGTAGTAATTGTATACTTTCCTTGAAAATAAGATTAATTGCTAGCAGTCAACATTAAGTACATTGTGTGCTCAAGATCTCCCACCTTGATCAAATTAGTCAATACCTACTTTATTGGTTAAGAAATTTCTGTGTGTTTCCTTTTTTCATCACCCTAAACATCATTGTATAAGTCATACTTGTGAGAATGTGGTTACATTGCATTATATTGTTATAGGTTCAAATAACTTCAATGTTCTGGCATGATATTTAAGTCACAGATATTATTAGTTAATTGTCAATTGTAAATGATGGTAAATATACTTGACCCTTCAACTATATTGACCAAATCTTCTACTAAGAGTGCAAATCAGAATAATTGAGTTTTAAAATCCATTTCAGTTTAAGATTTTTAGTATTCTCTTAAATGTAGCCATATGAAATACATAACCTCAATATTCATTGTCCTTCCACAATATTTGACTCGTAAGTCATTAACTATGTTCATGTGGTTTACTTTTCAGTTTGGAGAAATGATGCTTCAAGATCTTACTAAGGTTTGGCCTTATGTACTTGTTGGCTTGGCTGTTGCCATGATTGTCTGTTTAGTATTCATCCTTTTGATGAGATGGCTGGCTGGGATTATGGTTTGGTTGTCAATTGTTGGCGTACTGGGACTTCTAAGTTTTGGTAAGTACCTCATATTAGCAGTCAGTTATCAGTAATAATTATTGAGTTTTTGATGAGTTTGATTTAGTTTTAACTATTTCATCCCATTTGAACTGGAATCTCAATACAAATGTTCTCTAGCCCTAGGTTGTACTGTATTATCACAGTAGTAATGAACCCTGTCATAATGTGCCAGTTGGTGGATTTCAAGCTATATGTAGCATGGTTTTAGAATTCCATTGTCGTAATGAATTGACTCAGAAATAGCTACCATCTAGGAATTGAACTTAGGTCCATTGTTGAGGGGATCAAGATGGTGTGGTAGCTTAGCACTAGCTTGCCACCCAGAGGACCTGGGTTCAAATCCCGGTGACATCAGATATTTTTCAGTGATATCCCAATCCCTACTTGAGGTGCTTTGTGGAGGGCACTTTTGAGTGAGTATGCCGTCCGTTGGATGGGACGTTACGCGTCAGACCCCTAGGCTCCTTTTGTCAAGAGTAAGATAATACTGATCCCAGGTTTCTCTACACCCTTCATCCTTTCCTGTCCCTCCTTAATGGTGCAAATGACCTTAGCTGTTGGTCGCCTCCCATAAAACTACTCTATTGTGAATTTAACATTGATCAATTATAAGCCATGGATAAAACTTGATATTAATTCACTGAGCAGAAGCAAGACAAAACTCACTGTTAGTGCAAACTGTATTTATAATTCAATACGATGAAATTTGCAACCGACCTTGTGACCCGGAATTTCTAGGTAGTTCAAATATCCCACTGTTTGAATTTCATTAGTGACAGCACAAGGTTTTTTGAACAAGTAATTAGCATTTTGAAAAAAAATATTTTAAAATAGGCCTGTAGTTGTTGTTTGGTCCTTTCCAGAAAACAGTTTTATTACCTATATACATGTTTTTTAATTTTTGTAGTAATAATCTTTTCATTCTCCAGTCATTAGGCATAGGTTGTACTTTAAGAGCTATTGTTCTTTGGTGTAAAGAATTTTCTTTTGGGGGGATCGGGATGGTGCGGAGGCTAACATACAGGCTTCCCACTGAGAGGGCCTGGGTTCAAATCCTGGAGACAACAAGTATTTTTCAGTGGTATCCCAATCCCTATTTGAGGTGCTTTGTGGAGAGCACTTTGAGTGAGCACGATGTCCATTGGATGGGACGTTGAACTGCGGACCCCTTAGCCCCTTTCCACAAGAGTAGGCTAATGCCAATACCAGGTTTCTCTATACCCTTCCTTTCCCACCCATCCCTAATGGTGCAAATGACCTTAGCTGTCGGTTGCCTCCCCAACAAAAAAAAATTCTTTTGGTTGTGGATTTTGATTGAAATGAGAGTTGGTAATTGAAAAGAGGAAGAAATCATAAAGCTATTTTGGACATTTTTTTAGTTTGAAAGATAGTTGGTCTTCAATGTGGGTTATTAAATAAAGAAACATAATGTATACATCCACTTATCTTTATTATTGTACGACTAGTTTCAACGCTTAGGCATCATCATCAGGTACAAAATTAAAACCAGCTGCTGCTCATTTATATAGAATTTATGAGGGAGAGTGGAGTGGGTGAGAGAGGGGGTAAAAAAGAGGGGTTAAATCGATTTGTCATCGACGTAAATGGGAAGGAGGATAGGGGTGTTAAGCGTCAGTGATTGGTGGGTTAACAGTGGGGGGGAGGGGGGTTATTGTGTGTTTCGGTGAAGGAAAGGGGTACCTCCAAGATTGGGGAGTGGTATTCAAACAATAATTCGTTCACCAAATGACCCGTTTTTAAATTCTTTCTAATTTCAAGCTCCTCTTACTTGTCCATCCCCCTTTGTCCATCTGGTGTAAGAGTTCTGGGTTGAAATCACTCTCATGGTTGTTTTCCCACAAATGTTTAGCGAAGTGCGATTTCTTGAGGTCACAATTCCCACACTCACTATTAATAATTTAAAAGTGATGATGATAATTTCTTACAAAGTTACTTTAAGCATACTAATGCAAATGAAATGTAAAGCATAGGAAATTGATGTTATTTTGCTAAAGGAAACAATTTCGTCCATTTGTTGGATGTATTTTCATTATGTAAATGATTGAGAACAGCCTGTACTTCAGTGTGTGTATGAATTAATTAATATATATAGTATATATTTATATGTGTGTGTATTTATTTATATATTTATATTGAACTGCAATCTCAAACATGTGTCAGTGAATTTGGATTTTGAACTGACGAGTGGCATGTTAAATACGATGTTTTTTAGTTTTGAATCCATTTCTTTGAAGCATATTCATATTTTTTTTGGAATTGTTGAAGTTTTCTTTTCCCTTTCAGTAATTTATCTCTGCTATTCACAATATGCAAAATTGGCAGCTATGAAAAGCCCAAGTGAACCAACCACAAGAGATCTTTCTATTAGTGGAAAGGAATTGTTGCAGTTGAATCTTAATGAGATATTTAAAGTCAACTTCAAGTCTTACCTAACAAAGAAGGAAACTTGGATGGTATTTTTAATAATAGCTGCTTCCATTTTGGCCATCATTGTTCTTATCCTCATTTTCCTGCGAAACCGGATACGTATTGCTATTGAGCTTATCAGAGAAGCATCCAAGTAAGCAGTCTTATCTTTCAGCCTATATTTATTTTCTGTGTTACATGGTCACATTTATAAAATGTAATATTTCTTCTCTATCTTGACTGTGTATCTCATCTTAGTTTGTGGCTTGTATACTTTATTCATATGATTTTTCAATAAGTATAGTTATCATTAATCTCAAATAAAACTGCATGGTAAAACCTGCTGCCTTCAGAATCTTAAAGAGAGTTTAAAGTCCTTATCTCTAAAAAATTCAGGCATCTTGCTCCCACGAGATCTTTATTTTAAGGATTAAATTTAATATTAACACCATACATTTCCATAATGGTTTGCAGAAAATGGATAGAAAATTCATCAAACTCATTCTTAATTGGCTTAATTAAAGCTCCTGCAAGATTCAATGAAAGTACTTGCTTGAATCTTGTATGTGCTATGAGGAAAGATGCTTTGCCTTATGCTTTATATCAACAAACCTATTTGGGGCAATAAATTGTTATTATTATACCAGTTGTATTTGTACTGTCTGCATATCTCATAAGTATAGGTATTTGAAATTACTCACATTTGTCTCAACTTGCTTCATTTGAATTTGATGTTTTCTGCCTGTACTTAGTGAAAATTCACAGTCACTAAATAAGTATATTTTGTCAGTTTTCACAATAAACTTCATTACACTACTACTGGTTTTGACTCATAGACAATGTCACCACACCTGATGATTAATTTGAAAAAAAACAAAGTTCACTTATTCATTGGTAGCTTCATTTTCTTGCAAGTAGCATGCAGCAGAAGAACTCATCAATGAAATACCAATGATTCAGTATTCATTACTAACTAATCAGTTAATATTACCATCGTGAGTTTTTTGAAGTACTACTTATCCAGTTAATTTTTGCTATCAGTTATGAACAGAGCATATACAATCAGTAGATGTATGATCTTCTGAACTAATATCTTCCAGTTATTTGTAATCACTGATCTCCTTTAAAGTGTTCATAATCAAGTTTCACTTCTCCATACTTAAAATTTATGCAAACAGTATCAAAATTACTTGTTTTTTATGGTGTAGGAATTTTAAATGAAAGAATGTTTCTAAGTTTTGTAGTGTTATTAAAGAATATTTTTCAGTGTGATCAAATTCAATTAATGTTTTACTTATTCACCTCAAAATTAATAATTAAAAAGTTTTTGCACATATATTCCTCTTCTTGATAAAATTCTTGATTTGAGATGTCCTTCTTGAAATCTTTCCAAAATGACCAAGACTTATGCTACTCAAGTTTCCTCTCAGATTGTCTTTTCTCAATATGTGAATTGGATAACTTTTTCCTTTCTATTGTTGACTTTTTGACTGCTGAACATTTTGAATAATTTATATAAATTGCTTAGCACTGGGTGAACTCTATCATCATCTACCAAAGCAACCTTCAGTTATATTACTGTGTTTATGGTTTTTTATGTTATTTATAATTCATACTAGTTAATGCCAATTGAATATAATGAAGTATACAAGGTCTGTCCCAAAAGTAGTAGGACTGGGTCTTTTAAAAAAAATTTTTGCCATCATTGATACATTCACTCAAAAGTCTTTGAAGTAGCACCCTTACGCATCCACACAACACTACCAGTGGGTTTTCATACCTAACATGCTTTTGGAAGGTAAAGCCAGGAATGTTGCTAAGCTCCCTTGTCATGACCTGTTGTAATGCTTTCACTGAGCGATGATAACATCCTTTCAGGACAGATTTGAGGTGGGAGAACAGGAAGTCTGGTGGGGCATCAGCTAAAAAATTTGGATCCTCACTCACATGGTCGAGAAGGTCTTCATATATCCAAGTGTGAGTTTCCGTTTGTTCGTTCGAGAGCACTTGTGGCACCAATGTTGCTCACACCTTTCTAATGCTCATGTTTTTGGTTACAAGTTGATGCACATCATTATTAGGGATGCCAAGTTAATCAGAAACCATGCATACACTAAATCTGCGATCCCTGTCCAACAAAGCCTTCAGACTTGCAAGATTTTCATCACTATCATCAGAGGTCAAACGGCATCCTGAATGTTTGGCGTCTTCAACAACTGCTCTACTCTCCCTAAACAACTTGTGCCGCTCAAAAACACCCGATCTACCTATGGTATTAATATCATATGCATGTCATGAGTCTCTTACCTGGTTTAGCTCAGTTTCACACACAATTTAATGGTGTAGTGCTGCTCCAATAACCAGTTCATGATGGAGCATAACAAGGTTATATTATAGAGGTTTCGCTATCAAACAATTCACACTCCACAAAGGTTGGGAGCCAACTGCCACCAGCCTCCAGCCTTTCCTGAGACTCCCCTCCCTCAAATTCAGCTAGAAAAACCTCCACCCATCCATCGATCTATCCTGGAAAATATAAGTCCTACTACTTTTGGGACAGACCTTGTGTGAATAAATAATCATGGGAAATTTTTCACCTTCTTTAATTGTTTTGAGGGAAATGTTATCCAAAATCATGGTTAAAAATGAGCTGAGTTTTAAAGAGGAATATGTTGTCTCCAGCATATACATGACACATTGAAATGAAATTATTGTCTTTGTAATATTTAAACACTTAAACACATTAAAGACTGTTTTTAGCAGTCCATAATATTAATTGAAAACGTTTTCTTTCAGGGCTGTTGGGAGTGTTACCAGCACTTTATTTTTTCCGATTGTGCCTTGGTTGATTCAGTTACTGGCTCTTGCATGGGGTCTTTCTGTGGCTCTCTACCTTGCTTCATCTGGGGCTGCTGAGTATAAGATTACTGGCATAAACAAAGACTGTCGTTGTGACCATGAATACAAGGTGTACCATTTTCTTTCATTTTGGTTCGCACAATCCATTCCAACCCATTTCCATTAGCCTTTTACTTCATTGTGTGAAATTTTTATTTATGATTTGGTATCAGTTGAACCATATGCGTGTTATTTATAAAATATTCATAGGATGAAATCATATTTGAACTCAACCATTGGCTTATCTATTAGGAAATGTAGGATCTTCATTGTAACTTAAAACAGGCCCCTGACATGATAGGCTGATGAATAATTTTATTTTCATGCATTGTTTCTTTTTTCAGGGTGACCATTATAATTTATGTTTTCACGCATCCATGTTTTCCAAGTCTTCTTTTACATTGTATGACTTGATTTTACAACTAGCTAACTCAGTTGGAAAAGAACTGCTTTTTTAGTAAGGATATTGTACAGAGGCATATAAATTCCATTTTAATGGATAAACACTGGAAAAAAAGTAATTAAAAGTTGTAACCTGAGAATTTATAGTGCAAAAATACTTAACTGGTAAATGAAAATATATTTTAATGGCATTCTACTGTTTAAGGTAGGTTCAGGATGGATACACAGGCCAGCTGCTGCAATTCTAAGCCACACCAACAACAATGCTACGTAGAACCCTACGATGCAATGTACCCTTTTTCAATTCAGCATAATTCCTTCCTTCCTTCAATCCATCCAACACATCTATTCTTTTTCTCCCTCAAGCTTGCTTGCCTAATATGTTCCATTCCATCACAGTCTTCAACATCCTATTGTCAATCGAAACACTCTCCCAGCAATCCCCTCTCCTCCTTAACCATGCCTTGAACTATTTTGTTGGTTTTCCTTTGCATCCATTTTACTTTTTTTAAACTTCTCCACACCCACATATCTAAAGTCTCCAATGTGTCCCTATCATCTTGCCTCAGTGGCAGTTTCATTTCCATACAAAACACATAACTACACTTCATATCAATCTTTTCATTAATGTTTATCAATATTTTAACTAATCTTTTCCTAAAATCTTGACTCTGGATCTCTTTCATCAACCCTCACTTCCTTGTGAAAGCATCTTTGCCTAACTCAATCATTCTCTTTAATGCTCTTATAACTATGGCCATTTTTGTCCAAAAAAACTTCCTAGTTAAGTAAACTGTTCTGCTTGCTCTAGTGTTGTCCTCCAATTTTAAAATTAAACTTTGGATTCCTGTTTCTCAAAAAACATCATTACCCTTGTTTCGTTTACATTGATTCTCATCCCACACCTATCACCTTGATTGTTAAAAGTAGTTAGCAATAAATTGAGTAGCTTCAGGCATGATGTGGTTGAGTTTGTTTCCAATATTTAAGATATATATTCTTGCAAAGAGCTGGTTTTTGGATCTACCCAACTTCATAGGAATAAGCCATTATTATTTTAATTTATTTAATGACATATCAATCAGTATGCATGAGATTGCTTTTTTGCAGGGATGCCATTATTCCCCTTTAAAACACAATTGTTAGAGCAGTTAGGGAAGAATTGAAAAGAGTATTTAAAATCAGATTCTCCTAATTCCACGAATTCCATTATTATGCAGTTGTGTATAACTTCAAACATTCAAGTTTGAGGTGATTGATTTGATACTTGTTTCTACCACTCACATTCTCTCATCCGCTATTCCATTCTTTACTCATCCTCATTAATAAGGGAAGGAATGTCCATTAGCATATAAATGTGCCGGTCTCTTTCTATATCATCAGGGACCTGTTTCTCAATAGAATATTGATTTACAGGTCATCTGAAAACAGTCATTAATATAATATATAACTTCCAAATTCACATACTGTGTAATGTAGGCAGGTTAAGAGTGCTGCACCAATGTTTGCAATCAAAAGACTGTATGTGCATACTACAATGACTTGTAAACTAACTTTGAACTATGTAAAATAGGTCACGGGTTGTAGAAAACATTAAGATAGTATTAATAGCAATAATGAATAACCTTTATGAAGTCCCAATAGACATGTAACCAATTAGTAAATTAAATTGCCCATATCATGTCACTTGGTCAGTTGGCTATAGAAATGATTGATTGTAATGACACTGGGCTTCATATTTTATTGTCAAGTCTTCTAATAATAACTTTTTATGTTTTCCTAGCCTGGTGATGTCTGCATTCTTGAAGAGTTTAATGAGCACTGTACAAACTTGAAAACAAGTGATGTCTCTTGTGGATGCCAGTTTTTTGCTCACAGGTATAAAAGTTATGATATATAATTCTTGCATCTCAGCCAATGCATAGTGTGTAATACATAATGTATAGTAAAATCTCATTATTTTAAAACTCAAGTTATCAAAAATAATCACTGAGCAGGTTTGCAATTTAGTGTTCAGAAAGATAATACTGGCTGCTATGTGTATCAAGTAAGAAATACAAAAAGTACTTGGTGAATTGTTGAATTTAGTCTACTGGCCTTGACCCATCAACTTAATGTTGCACTTGAAATTTCTTACTTAGTTTACTGTCCATTTTGTAGGTTTAAAGTGTTCAGGAGTAATCAATAAACTTTAGTAATCATGAATGTTTTATATTAAAAATTATAAATATTGAGTTATTTGGATCATGCAGTGAATGAAAAGTGTTGAAAGATATATTTTTAAGGTTAATTCTGCTTGGTAAATTTTTTCTTATTGCAGTCTTGAATCATATTTCTCTGGTGGTGTTTACTGAAATTTTCAAATGCACCCTCATTTCCACCGCAAAATATGCAAAATATTTTTATCACCTCATGTAATACACACTTAGTTTTGTCCTTTCAACTTACACATTCTTATCCTTCTTAGTTTCCCTTTCATATACATATTTTACTTTCAGAAGATTGGATGATTACTCTGTAGGTGCAGAAACACTGTACCATTCATCATTCCATTGATATAGCCTATTAAATATGTGCAGGTCATGTTTCAAGGACAGATGTTGATTACAGCATAGTGTCCTATCCATCCTTTTTTCCTCCCCTGCCTCCATTACCCTGAATACTTTGATAAATAGCTTCTTAAAAAAATGGGTCTCCTAATGAGGCAGCATCATACAGCCACAGTAAAAAGGGTCAAGGGATATGAGTATTCTGCAATTGTTGTTCCCTCAACAATATTTGTTATATTTTTAGTGGAACAATAACCAAAGTAAAGCCTACATCATAGGTTTGTTATGATGATGGATTCTCTTTCATGTGGTTTTGGAGAACATAGTTTGTTGGCTCAAATATTACTCCTTGGGCTGTGCTTCCATTAGTAACTTACTGTAATAGCTTATACTGGATCTGACAATATTTCCAAATGAAAAAAGGCACCCTCACTCTTAGGTTTCAGTGTGCATTAAGAAAAAACTAAGTGGATAAAACTATGCCTGGTCAAAGAATTTTTTTGAATAATACTGTTAACGTTACAGAAGAGGCTAAATAGGCTAGTAGAATTTTGATGCTAAATAGGCTTAAGATTTTTGGATGATTTTAATTGTGTTAAAATAGATCAGGATTTGCAAAATACTCATATTTTTCCAGTATTTAGTAAATATTAAATCAAAGTAAAACCAAGGCATCATTAATCAAGGATTTAATTAACTCCTCTGACTTGGTTACATTCTCTAGTAGATTTTTCCATTCATTGTTAGTTGTACCAATGATTGTTAGTTATGTATTCAGAGACAAAGCTACATCCTGAAAAAATGTCTTCCTTTTTAATAATCATCTTCTTTTTTTTGCAGAACTGACAACTATGTTTCCTGGCTCCAAGCCTTCAATCTCTTTGGAACACTCTGGCTATTGTTTTTTATATCTGCACTTGGTGAAATGGTTCTGGCTGGTGTTTTTGGTGCATGGTATTGGACTTGGAATAAGGCAAAAGGTCTTCCATTTTTTGCTTTGACTGAAAGCATTTGGCGTGCGTTTAGGTAAATGTAAACTATATTGTGCTCAAATAACCTTAATCATGTATTTTGTAATATTTACTGTCTTTAGTCCAAGGAAAACCTATTTATAGGCATTGAAATAAATAATCATTTATATATATTTTCCAATATTATTATCATTAAGTAATTACAGATTAAGGTAGGTTTTGGATGGGCACAACTACCAAATGAATATTTTGTTTTTCCTGACAAAGCATATCCCAATATCCTACTCTACGACAAGCCCCTCATCATCTCTGTGAACTCTTCCTTCCTCCCTTTATCCCATCCAACATCCATATCCTATTCCTGCCCCTTCCTCGTTTGCCTAACATTCCCCCCTCTATTGCATTCTTCAACATCCCACTGCCGATCAACATGCTTTTCATCCATTTTTCCTGCCTCCTCATGATTTCTCCCAACAATCCCCTCTCCTCACCCACCATACCTAGCACTTCCTCATTTGTCCTTTCAGTCCATTTCACCGTCTCCAAACCCATATTTCAAAATCCTCCATTCTATGTCTATCATCCTGCTTCAGTGATCATGTTTCCACACCATACATAACTATGCTCCATATCAAAGTTTTGACAAATCTTTTCTTAACATCCGTACCCAACGTCCCTGTCATAAATTCCCTCCTCCTTGTGAAAGCTTCTTGGCTTAGACCAATTCTTCTCCTTACCTTCCTACTATTTTGACCATTTTGGTCCAAAACACTTCCGAGATACGTAAACTCTTCTACCTGCTCTAGTTTTGCTCTCCTATTTTCATGTTAACCTTGGTCTCTCTGGAAAATCACATTATCTTTGTTTTATTTACATTGATTCTCGTCCCATGTTTATGCAACCCCTTTGCTGACTGACAAACTAGAGCTTGGTCATCAGCAAACCAAACTTATTTTACGAATTCCCTACCGAATTACATTCCTACCTCCAGTTCTTCTAATACCTCTTTAATTATTTCCTCCACATATACGTTGAACAGCACAGGTGATAATGGGCAACCCTGCCTTACACCTCTTCCTAATACTGCCAATCTGGACTCTCCGTCCTTCACTCGCACCTAAGCAGTCTGAGACATATACAGGTTGCGGATTAGCCTCCTGTCCCTCCACAAGCTATTCCTATTTTCAGGGATATACACAAGAGTTTTTCACAATTAACTCTATCAAAAGTCTTTTCAAAATCTACAAAACAGGCAGATATGTCCTGATTGTATTTTATAGTCCTCTCGATTAAAGATCTCATTACTGCAATGGCATCACGCATCTTTCTCCCTTTCCTAAATCTAAACTGATCATCCCCTAAGTAATCATTTGCCCTGCTCTGCATCCTTTTGTTGATGATTCCGAGAACCACTTTAGCTGCATGAGAAATGAAACTTATATTATCCAATATAATGTGTAATAATACAAATTTATATAGCATATGGATAAAAGATTTTCAATGAAAATATATTCTGCAAAAATATTAATTTTTGCTGACCATAATCAAAAAGTTGATCAAACTCTTTATGGGGATAGAGGTAGTGCAGTGGCTATCATACTGGCTTACCACCCAGAGGACCCAGATTCGAATCCTGGCAGTGGCAAATATTTTTCAGTGGTATCCCGATCCCTACTTGTGGTGCTTTGTAGAGGGCACTTTTGAATGAGTACACCATCTGTTGGATGGGACTTTTAAGTCTTTTTGGCAGCTTTCGTTAAGAGTAGGCTGGGTTTGTCTCTACCCTACATCCTTTCCTGTCTGTCCCTAATGGCGCAAATGACCTTAACTGTCAGCCATCTCCCCTAAATACTACTACTATTCAAACTGGATATTCAAATATTTTGCTATGATATATAATCACTCCTGAAGTAGTCATTTTTGTATTTTTAATAATTTAGTAAGTAAGTGATTTGTTTGCAAATAATTAAATAATAATTCAATTAAGAATAATAAATGCATTAGCTGACATCCATGAAATAATACATGATTCTAGAATTGTACCTCTCTGTAAAAATGAATATATAGTCATACCAGATTTTTCTTTTTGAGACCATGAAAGAATTTGAAGTTCATGAATTGATGATCAAAAGAAACAGCATGATACTTTATAATGACAAAAAAATTCAGATAAAAATTCAATTTGAAATCGACTAAAAAATGCAAATCTTCATAATGAATTTATTGCAAATTCTTGAGGTGATATTCAAGCTTTAACTGCCACTGTCACTGATGAAGACTAGGCAAATATGTCCCGCCTATGTTTGAATTCACTGACATCAAATGAAAATTCAATATTGTTTTATTTTAACTAATTAAGAGAAATCACTATGAGGAAAAATTACTTCAAATATATTTAGAAACATGTAACAAAAATTTTGTTTTTAAGGAGTAACTCAGTTTATTTTACATAGATTTAGCAAAAATGATGGCTAAAATTTTTGATGTAAAATTTTTTAAATTGAATACATTTTCCAAACAGAGTTCTTGAGCTGTTTTGAAACTTTTATTGATAACACTTAGATTGAAATGGCTTTCATTGTTGTATAATGTGCGTTTTTGTGAAACATTCTCATTTTATCAAATGTATTATGTATTTCCCAATACTGACATAAATGTTTAATTCTTTAATGTTAATGTATCATTTTTTTGTTGCAGGTACCATGTGGGAACACTTGCATTTGGCTCCCTCTTAATTGCTATTTGCCGGTTTATCAGAATAATGTTGGAGTACATACACCATAAATTGAAGAAAAGAGATAACAAGGTATCTATGTTATTAATAGTATATATATATTACAAACCTATATAGTACAAACAAAGAGAAGTCCACAGTGCAGGATGAAGGAGCATATTCAGCCACTAAAGAAGAGGCATTGAAACTGTTTTTTTATTCAATATCTGTCTCTTTTGCCTTTGCGAATACATTCTACATTTCTGCACCTACTCATGTAATTTTTACACCTTTGTTTTTTTCTTGTCTCTGCCAGAGTACCTATGTCTATTTTATGCTCTTCATCTCTTGTAAGATTTATTGTTCTTTATTGTGTAAGGTTTTCAAATTCCAACAAATGTCTTTTTTGTTTCCATTGTCCATTCCATTTGCCTATGCATGCAATTACATGCCTTAACTTCCAAAGGTTCTATTGTTCAAGGCTTAATTTTCAGTTCGGTGAGCATGGCTTCTATGGTCAGTCTTAGTAGTTTGTTAGCTTTGCTGGGAGGTTAGCCTGTTTTGTTTTGAGGGTGGTATTTTATTTCCCATCTTACTGCTGGGTAAATTTCCCATCTAAGGCTGAATGTGGCTTTTCCCCACCCATCACTTGGGAATGTGTCCCTTGGAAACGGGAAACTCTGTATGGATCTCATGTATTTACTTGAAATATAAATGCAAAATTGGTCGAACAAAGATTAAAGCATAAATGTGTTTTGCATATTATATGGTCAACATATTTTCATTTATTTTCCCTCTGATTTATCACTTATTAACATTTCAAGAATACTTTTCTATTTTGCTTACTTTTATTGTTGTGAAACAAATTTTTGTTGGTAATTCAAATACATTGGATCAGAGAAAGGAATAATGTGTCTAAATTATGTAATAAGCAGTATTGTGGTAAATTGCATTTTAGTAGAATTCAATTGTTTTTTCAATGAAAATATATTAATAACTGCACTTTACTTAAATACCTAATACCTTTGGACTTTTTCTCGTATTACATGTAATGAAAAAGTTATGAATTACTGTATTAGCAATATGATTTAATGGTTGAATGCGATACTTGATTTTAAAGGTACTTAGTAGTTCACTAAATTTTTAACGTAATTATTGCTCCACTTTGTGCAAATTACCCTGAAACTCTTGTGTTCAATTTCAATTTGAAAAACTAATATTGGAGTTGTAGGAAATGCCTACCTTTGGCAAGTAAAATTTTAACACCTTACATTTTAATACAAATTGTGAAAAATTCATTCTAACCATCATTCACAATGACCAATTGATTAAAAAGTTTGGAAATCAATGATATACTAAAATGTAATTTCACTTTAAACTCGCAACATTAATAATCCATGATATGTTTTTGTTATTTGTCTTCTATTTTGATGCTAATATTCATGCTAAGAGTGTAAATCATCAATATGTGCATCAAATAGACACCTTATTGTATGAAAAGGAAAAAAAGTATTTATGGTTTGACAAAAGCACATTTCATTGCCATTATATGGTGCTGAAAAAATATACTATCTGGAAAGGTAACTCATTCTTATAGTGCCTCTTTTTTCACATAGTTCGTCCAGTGCCTCCTCTGTTGTCTTCGTTGCTGTTTCTGGTGCCTGGAAAAGTTCCTGAGATTTCTTAATCGTAATGCTTACGTCATGTGTGCAGTGCATGGAACCAACTTCTGTAGATCAGCTAAGGATGCTTTTAACCTATTGATGCGGAATATTGTGAGAGTAGTTGTAATTGACAAGGTACGTTACCAATTAGTGCATACCAATCACTTAAAAGTGAATGAGTCAAAGGTATCATTAAAGCATTCTTGATTAGCACTTTGGAATTGTACTTCTAATTTTTATCAGGCAATAAATATGCTAGTGCTACAGGTTTGCAAATTTTTTTTGCAATTAATCCTGATTAACTTGAGTTTAGGTGCCAATAAATTAGTGTGCATCAAGAGTGAAAAATTCTAATCATCTGTGCTAAAAAATTATTATAATAATTTATTCATTGAAATCCTTTGAAAAATCCTTCAAATTTCAATGTCAAATTTCAACAACTGCAGTAGGTAGTTAGAAAGATGCAGCTTGTGAAGTTAGTTTCCATGTACTTTGTTAATGTATTCATTCTTATTAAACTGTTGAGGAAATGTGTTGATTCTTAATTAAAATGTACAGTAAACTCTCTTCCCAGGCCTTCAAAATTTTCATAAAATACAATTGAAAAGATAATTAAATGCTGTGAAACATTGATATACTTAAGAAAAAAAATACATTTGAAGCACCTCAGCTTCCTTAAAAGTTTTGATTTTACAGGGTCAAAAGTTGTCAATGGTATTTAATGTTTCAATTTAAACTTTTTTTGTACTATCCATACGTTCCCATCATCATTTCCCCCAAATTCATTAGTCTTGAGATATCCAGATTCTTTTTTTAAGGCAAATAAGTACATAGATTTACCTTGCAACAAATTAATCATTAAATATTTACACTATTATTTTAAACAGTATTATATGATTTATATGAATCCATATCAGTGATTATTTTTTAAAATTCATACAAATAAGTCATTAACTACCTTCACTGCATTATTTTAATCAGTATTATATGGCAAATTGAATTCGTATCAGTGATCCTTTTTTAAAATTGTCCTCCAGTCATTTGTTTTTACCCTGGCTACAAGATTGGTTTAGCTTTCTGAAGAAAATATGTTCAGCTATTCACTTTATGACACTTCTGCATTCTTGTAAAACGATAATTCTACCCTTATAAAAATGGCTGAAACATTGGGAAAAAAATATTAGAGATACATCTGGTGGAATTCATTCATCATATCTGAGAACTCAGCACCTGTTCTCCATAGTCTTTCAGTAACATTATTTTGCAGAGTTAATTCAGTGATGTTGGTGTTATAAATGAAATTTCTTAACTAATGTAATAGGATAATTAAAGATATTAGTTCTACTATTTCTCCTCAGCCAATATGGTTGTTTTGTACTGAGAATTACCATGGATAAGTTTGGGAGACAGGGCAATAAATAAAGAGATATTTGCTATGATGAGAGAAAAAGGTGGGGAGACATCAAACATAAACAATATTGCACGGTAGGACATAAATTATGTCGGGACGGGGGTACTAAAAAGCTTATTAGCATGTTCTATTAAAGGCAAAAAATGGAAGTGGAAAGCCATGCTAGCAACATATTCAGCAATAAAGGAGGACATGAGATGCCTCATATGCTTGCTAATGAAGAGGAATAAAGAGTAGAGAATAATGTAGAATTGCTGCCTACCAACCTAGAGGTTGAAAACCAAAGAGGAAAAACACTTTTATCCGATCACAAATCAAATGGATCCAAATAGATTAAATTGTTTACAACATCGAAAAAACTCACCACAATCTCAGCAACAAAATTTTAGCATTTATGGAGTAAATTTTATGATATTTATTTATACACACATGCTGAAGCAAATTATCTTGAAGAAATTATGCAAGTATTGATAGTAATGAGAAGTTAACTTTTTCAAAAGGTGGTTAGGAATTATCATCATCAGGATAAGAAATCATCTTTCACAAAGTAGAAATTTTTAGTCAAGGAGGTTCATTCAAAAGAGAGTTGGAATAAAGTCAACATATTAGAAGCAGTTAACACCCTTTATATTTTAATCTGTGGTTTGTCTTTCAGAGAGAGGTTAGATCGGTGATTTCTGAACCACATTGGGATAGGCATATAGATGAACATATGAGAAATTATGTTTTTCACCAAACCAGCAATAAAGAATTTCATATCTGCAAAAGAGCTGACCATTTGTGCATATGGTTATGATATGGTTGAGTGAGTGACTGATGATCTGATCTACATGAATATTCTCTATCCTTGTGAGGATATTCACTGTAATAAGTCTGGGTGATGGAGAAATGTGGTTACATTTGCTCACCAGGATAGACTGATCTGAATTGTTTTATAAGTCCATAATTATCTCTACTATAATACCAGCAGTAATTTACTGCATACTTCACTCTGTTATTATGTTAAAGTTGCATTCGTATTCCCATTTAAGTTTTTTCTTTAGAAAATCAAATGCTAAAAGTAATATTTAAACTAAATGTTGGAGTACTGAGGATGAGATGTAATCTTGTAAAATTTGCTATTGAGCAATATGTTGGAGCCAGTTTGAATATACATTTTGCAATTAATGGCAATGGTAATCTTTTAATGTTTAAGACCCAATTTAAACAGTTAATCAAATAAGGTATTTTCTTTTATTTAAATTGTTATTGTAAATTTCAGGTTACTGATTTCCTGCTGTTCCTTGGAAAGATTCTTATTGTTGCTGGGATGGGTGTTTTGTCCTATTATGTGTTTGGACATCAGTCTGAAGAAGTAGATAATCATTTACCCAAGCTCAATTATTTCTTCTTGCCCATTATCATCATAGCTGCTGGAACATATTTCATTGCCACTGTTTTCTTTGGTGTATATGCAATGGCAGTGGATACATTATTTCTTTGCTTTTGTGAGTAATTTATTGATAGAATGAATGGTTTCTAAAAGTTCTTTTGAATAATTCTGCTTCCTTTAAATAATTGGTTTTAACCTTTAGAGTTTAGAATGAATTTTAAAATCAAGACAGCTGATTATTATGGTTAAGTTAGATATTGGTGGCTGTAATAACAATTTAAAACAGTTTATTTTTTCTGAATTTCATACTTTTGAAAAGAAAATCAATGAGGAGATTTTTCATGTGTTAAGTTATATTTTGTTATTTTTGGCTCAAGTTTTAAATAAAAAAATGAGAAGTAATTTTTCCACCATAATTTTAAACACAGATGAATTGTATCATATTGTCTGAGTTTTTTTAGCATTGTTCTAATGTTTTCTTCGATCTTTTAATGCACTCTAGTGGAGGATGGAGAAAGAAATGATGGATCTTCTGAAAAACCATACTTCATGTCCAAAAATCTAATGAAGATTCTTGGGAAGAAAAACCAGTTTCGGGAGGCTGACACAAAATGAGTACCTAAATGCATGAAAGGTTCCAGAATTTGCTTGACTTGCTTTTCTGCAAATGAAATCTTTACCCTTTGGTGACATGCTCCTGCATTTATAGGTATACTGCTGTTATTTGTCCTTAGAGAGGGACTACAACATTTGTAAGATCTTTCTAACAGTTGGAGTTTGTTAAGTAAGGTTTTGAATTTACCTGCATTCTGTATAAATTAGTTTAATTATAATTATGGTATGTAAATACTTGCTCAAATATGTATAATTTTATTGACTGCATTGAATGGAACTGTGTTAATAACTTAATTCTTATTCTATTACAATGTTAACATTTATTTGCAAATATCTCAGAATATTTCAATGAAAGTTTTTAGAAAAAAAAATTTTGTAACTATTGCATATAAATTGTTACTCATTTAAAAACTTCTATATTAATTTCTTTTATTGGCTATTAAACAGTTAACTACAATTCAAATTGTTGATCCGAATATTTAGGCATCAAACGAAATGTGTTTGCTTAGACTGATGTGTTTTTTTAAATTATACAAAATAACAAAGTTAATTCTGACTTGAATGTAACTACGTACATATTTCATTATTGTTATCACGCCAAAAGTTTGAGAAGTATCAGGCTCATTATATCTGATTCAGTACGTTGAACAAACGTAATGATACTTCTGTAGCTACTGAAAGGAATCTACTGATTGACTATAGCATTGGTCACAGGTGATGTCAATGTTGCAACACCCTGCTCTCTTGACCATAAAGCACTCAGTTCTATTGAATGCCTTAATTGTAGACATTAATAACAAGGGTTTTTCATGTTACTTTTCTACATAAGACAGATATTTTAAACATACAACTGTTTTCTTTTAATTTTTTTGTGTTATGCTATTTAGGAGTGTGGTAGTCCAGTGAGTAGAATGTTGGGCTTCTGGGCAAGGGTCCTGGGTTCGATTCCAGGTGATGCCTCTCTGAATTTCACCCAAGTTGTGTGATTTTTTTTATACTGATTCTGAAAATTTATACTGATTCTGAAAAACGACGGGTGGCACAGGGAAAGGAACTAACTGCCTCAGCAAACTACCCTGATTTGTGAAGTTAACACACCATATGCTTAGGGCTTAGTATGAGATAAGATTACTCTTATCTATGAAACCAGCCTTGGGCTTATTTTCTGTGGTGGTCTGTATTTTAGTACCTATGACTACCACCTCAAGCGGTTTCTGCAGCTTTAAAATAGCATCAATAAGACAATTTTAAAAGAAAATAATCATAAGTTATTGGAAGTATATAGAAGTATTGGTATTTAAAGTTTAAGCATATTTTTTAGGCACACCATATGTCATTTATGTGTGATGTTAATTGCTTGAACGTATTAAAAGTGCAGTATTACCTCATGGGAGTTAAGAGAAAAATGCAAGTAGTAATGAGCAGAAAAATGAGTAGTAATTATGAATTAATATAGTTTTATATATATACTGACAGATTGCTGAAAATCTCAGAAAATGGTAAATATATTAATATACTTTGGAAATAAACAGCTTATGAATTACTTAGATCCCTTGATACAAGGTCATTACTTGGTAAATGGTCATTATTTATCAGGCAAATTAGATACCTATTACAGTGGAACCTCACTTAACGAGCACCTTGTAAAACAAATGACGTGCTTAGCGAGCAAATGATGAGGAAATGGGAATGAATGCACACTTGCTACTTTAGTTTGTGTTCAGCAGACATTGTGTCAGCATCCTAGTGTTGCTAGTGATTACACATTTTTCCAAACTTGTGTTCAGACATATTGTAATTTTTGTTTGCAAGTTCAATAATGTTTGGTGCATAGCTTTAAAAATATCCTTAAAGTAAAATCCATGAGAAGGCAGCCATAAGGGAACAAAAATAGCAGTATAAATGAAAATTAAGCATTGAAAAGCAAGAACAAGGTGTGACTGATCTAGTATGTACCAGTATAAAGATCAGTAATTTGTACTATGCTCAAGAAGGACAAAATTAAGGAGATATATGCTTCAATGGGAGTTAAAATAATAAAGCAGTGGCTCTGCGTGCTAGAAATTTATTTATTGATAATGCTGAGTCACATTTTCACAAAATATTCGAACATTGTATCGAATCAAAAGTCCCTTGACATCTTTCCATTAAAAATAATGAGGGATTTATTATTAATAGTGAACTAATTATTTTGATTTATTTTTGTTTTTACAAAATGAGTTCACATTCCAAGTTAGTTTATTCTTTGATAGAAAAAAGGTGAAGATGATCCACAATCCTAAACAATGTATGAGATTGTATATATATATTTTTATTTGAATAAGCCTTGCACATCATCTATTTTTTTGGCATGGGACACATCATATTTGACATTAATATCAATGGGAAAATTGTTTAGCTTAACAAGTGTTTTGCCTCGTGAAAAAGTTTCTGGAAAGAATTAAGCTTATTGTGCAAGGTTCCACTGTTAAGCATTTCATAAACTATTACTGTGTCATATTTAATTAATCTCCATCTATAAAAGTTTTTAATCAAGGAAATGTATGCATTTATCATCAAAACTGGTTTAAATATCAGAAAATAGAATAAATTTTGCAGGAGGGAGTAGTTTTATGTAATATATGAACATTGGACTCAATTATGCAATTATAATATTCTATTATATATTTCAAAATACATAGTAAATGACGTAGATTGGAGGCTTTTGAAATGTGGGTTTGGAGAATAATGGAGAAAGTGAAATGGACCGAAAGGAAAACAAATTAAGTACTAGGTATGGTGGGCAAGGAGAGGGGTTCGTTGGGAGAAATCTTATGGATGCAGGAAAAATGGATGAAGGGCATATTGATCGGCAGTGGAATGTTGAAGGCTGTATAGAGGGGAGAATGTTAGGCAAAAGAGGAAAGAGGGGGAACAGGATAGGGATGTTGGACGGGATGAAGGGAGGAAAGAAGTACACAGATATGAAGAGAGACCTGATATAGATTAGGTTGCTGGATTGGGTTTTGTTAGGAGTCACAAAATATTTATTTAATTGTTGTGTCCATTCAAAAACATACCTTAACTGGTAGATTACCTTATAATAATGTTAAATGAAAGTGAATAAATAACATTTTAAGGACACTTACATATGCATGTACGTAAGCCAGTCAGTGTGTCAGTTGCATAGCCTATCCGAAAACATGCCATAGCTTGTAACCAATTTACATGATCATGAGAAGTTAATTATCCCATTAAAGAAATGGTTAATATGAATTCATAGTATTCAGTATAGAAATTCATGATATATTATGCAATAAATCAATCAATTTATTTTTGTCCAAGGATTTGTTATGCAAATATAGGACACTTCAAAGGAGATATACAACTGCAAAAAATAGTTACAGAAATTCATTGACAGAGTAGAACACATACTTTAACAGGTATTTTCAAATTTTTTTTAAATAGTGACATTTTATTGGGAGTTCTCACATTGTCAGGTAACTTATTAATTAATTGTTAAATGTTTAGTGAATATATCACAAGCTATAATGAAATGAAATATGCATTCCAAATCTATAATCTGAGCATGATAAGTACTACCTATGTACTTAATTCTGAGTAAATACAGTTAAGTATCCATTGGTGTTTTCTAGAAGGAAAATTTCTAATGATCAAATTTTCGAGTTCATATTTGAATATATATTTATTCTCATACACAATTTCATATGGAATATGGTTTTATTATTAGTATTTTTTTTATATTTTATATAGCTATCTCAGTGATAAATGTAGCTATTTATATGAAAACTACAGCACTCTAATATTTAACTTTGTAAAAGATGTTGAAGCTAAATTTTTCTTAGAGATTTTATATCTTTTATATGCAAATTTTTATATCAAGAGAAATTGACTCTTGCCTTTATGTTAGAGTAAACTGCTTGCAGATAAGGGAATTTTAATATCTTTTATACATATTTGCAAGCATCAAATTAACTATTCTAATGCTCATCAAATTTATAATAGTAAGTGACTAGTTTGTTGCTGTGCACTTCATTTTCCTTGGTCAGGTAAAATGTAGGTACCTACTATTATGGAAACATTTTTTGTGGAATAAATGATAAGAATGCACATGAATATATTGTTTGGTGATGCTAATATTCATTACTGAAATATCTCAGGTTTTGCTAATTTTAGCCAGATAAAGTAAGAAATTAGTCTGTTGCCAGGTAGAGGTCAAGTTGCTTGTCTGTCTCTCAAGGTAAATTTTTTAATCAACCAGTTCCTAATACACCTCATTAAAAAAGGGCATTGCATCTAATTGCATTATGAGTATTTTCATCATTTTTCCTTTCAGTTACATTCATTTAAAGTATCAAAGCAAAGTTTACTTCCTTTTCAAATAAAAAGGAGAACATATAGTGTCTTTCTTTTCCCAAGTTTCAGACATTGATTTCTTAGAGTGAGTTTGTGAAGCCAAGTGCCAATACATTTAAAAAGTAAGTGAAAAACAAACTGATGTTCATATTTAAACTGTCAAACATTGGGTGATATAATGATGAACCCATGAGGGTGACTAAGTAGGAGGAAAATACTAATGTTACAATTTGAAGTAGCAGTTGAATAAGTTTCTTGTTTTCTATGCTTCTTGTTTCTTGTTTTCTAAAATGCCAATAGAATCAGTCACTGCCACTTTCACGTACCAAAAAGAATTGAGTAAATTAAATGAATACCTTGAAATGGCTCATCTGATAATAACTTTCAATCTTTTGAGCCCTTTCATTAACCTCTTGTGCCAAATTTAAAAATATGGGGTCAATCTTGATGGTGGTTTTACATATTTGATATAGCTGTTTAACTAGGTTACAGCTTATTACTGTTGTTCATAGTACTACCATCACATTTCTTAGCATGGAGACTTAACTTTCAAGTTACACCATGATGACAAATGATGATGAAAATATGGCTGATATTTTGAAGTGGCAGTCAGGGTATTAGAGATATGATAGAACGTTTAAATAAGTGATCAAAATGATAGTGAAAATTCTAGTTTCATAGAAAAGAAATTTATTATTTGGCCAGTTACTTGTTTTCAAAAACCAAGCTTCTAAAAACATTAAAATTCCTGCCATCAATAAAACTTTCCTCAATAAAATTTCCGTTAATATTTGAAGTCCAGTGAGAGTTAACTAAAGGTGAACTATAAAAATGTTTCCAACATCCTATGTAGGGATATTAGGGTACCTACTTGGGCTTTTTTATGTGCAATTGTGCCATTTTTATGAAAATTTGATTTCAGTGCTGACTGAGTCAATTTTTTGTACTGAAGTGAAACTCATTAATAAAAGCAAAGACGAAAAGAATATAATGCCTTAATAGTACTTGACAAATTGACAATTTGAACAATTATGGATAAATTAACCTAGTAATATTTCATGCTTCTTATGGGGCATTAAATTGATTGAGCAGTTATTTCTTTAACGGTATCTCAGCACTACCCAGGAATTACAAAATATGATAAATATTAAAGCTAATACCAAGCTTGAAAGTATCACCATGTGTTTGAAAATGAACATGTACGTAAATTTTCAGTTTGATTAATCACTATTCTGTCTACATCTTCTCTCTCGAGCTGCTCTAGTTTTTTGCATGTGCTGTTTTTTATGAACTTCCTTTCGGGACTTTTAAAAAGGATCATTTGAATGTAATATACTAGTGTAGAAGTAAAATCCCTGCCTATATTTGATTCTATTAAGGTCTTGTTGTAATATGAAAGAATGTGTACTCCACTCATAAATGTTTAAATTAATAGTTGTTATGCTGCTTTAATAAGAAAAGGTTTGTGAGATGAAGGTATGCTATAAAATACATTTGTATAACATTTTATTAATCACACATTAAGATTTGTTGCTCATGTTTAATTTACAATTGTCATATTCTTAGGTTGCATCTCATATCATTTTTAATAGCAAAAACTTACCCCAGTCCTCTACCACTTTTGTGATTGTTGATTATAACTGTCAATTCAAATTATTCAAAAATGGATGTGATAGTTTTTGATAAATTTTCTTCTGCCATGTCATCATGTATGCATCTATTGGGTCATTTATCTTTCATTAATGTAAATATCCCATGTAAATAATTCTTGGTTGGAATGGTTGTAAAAGTTGCAGAAGTGTGCGGTAGTATATTTATAAATTGAATTGTCTCTTATACAAGATTATTTTCCATATACTATATGTGCGAGCTCAATAAAAGTTTTATGAAAACCATTGATCTTCTCCCCTCTATATTACCTCTGACTGCATTTCTCATTGAAATTAATAATGCCTCACTGTTAATTAGGAAGTGGCTTCCTCTTGGATTGCCAAAACAGGACATTAACATTTTTTGTTTATCATAGTGATTTCATGTCAATGCTACAGAGTGACTTTTTCATTTTTGACATGAAGTTAACAGTAAAAAGAACTTTCAATCCTATCCTTGAGAAATAAAAGTGCCCAACACAATAAAATAAACAGGAACCCATTTCCTTCTGAATTGCAACTCCCACCATACTACCTACTTCCTTGTAAAAAGCACCATCCATGTGTATCCATCACATATCAATATTTTTATAGGTATGGATTTGGGTGCAATCCTGTGGGAATGAATGTCAATCTCTTTTGCCCTTTTAACTCTTCAATGACCACTGCTTACTCAATAAGAAATTATTTTGTTTTTTCTATTCAAGCAATAACTATTAACAATCAATATTTCTGATGCATCAAAAATCAATCCAAAGCAGGGGTTAAAAGAGTTGTGATGGCCAAAAAGTGTCTAAGTGACATACTTAAATGAAGAAAGAGACAAAGTAGTGATATTTTCATCTTAAGATGTGGAAAATACCTGTGAGTGCTCAAAAAACTGTTAGGTGGATGGATACTGCTAGTCTGGATAATTCGGTGCAATTAGGAATGCTATGCTAGGGAAACATTTACATACTGTGTGAGTATATTCTATTAGGTCTGTATGAATTACCTCACAGACTCGATCAAAATCAGCCCAACCCCCAAGTTAGATGAATGCAGCTAGCAAGCTGAACAATCAAAAGGTTACTTGTTGCAACCAACTCAATCGTGATTTGTCTTTGGGAATGGTGTTCACATGAGGATTTTCTACCTTTATAATTCTCTGTACTTCTAGTTTAGGATCACAGTATGCTTGCTGCTGGTTGTAATAAGAAATACCTTATTTCCAAATTTAAAAAACTTTTTCCTGTTGCTTCCATAGACACCATTTTATAATTATAATTTAAATAAAAGCAAAATGTATCCAGGCATTATTAATGAATCTTGGTTTTTTCATAGAAGCATCCTCTTTTTAAATCATCTTGTTTTTAATAAATATCAAATATTTATTTCTTTAAAGTACATGTGGAAAATCACTAAAATAAGCTAATTTCTGAAATAGTTATATTGATACAATTTGGATGAATGATGATAATATTGTTCATAAATTCAAGTTTTTGGGTGAGAAGTAATGCCATAGAAATTCGGTAAATGTATATTTTTATTAAGTATTATAAAAATGAAGGTACTTTGTTAACTAAAAACACAATAGTGAAAGGTAGACTTATGATTGAGCCCTTCAAAATGATGAAAACTTAAAATTTGCCATTAATATTGGTGACAGAGTAATTCATTATGGTCAAGGGAAGGGAAGATTAGAATGTGAATAACAAATCAATGTGGACATTGATTTGTTATTCACATTCTGATCTTCCCTTCCCTTGGCCATAATGAATTACTCTGTCACCAATATTAATGGCAATCAATTTCGATCAATTTCTCATGAAGCTCAAATAATTCTGATTATTGGTTATGGTCTGAAGACTAAAACAGTGTGACGGGGAAAGGAAGAGCCAAATGCATTGTGAACAATTGGCCAAGTAAGTAAATAAATGCATAGAATCTGCCATCTTCAGTGGTACATGCTCTCAGTGGTCAAGACTGATAAGGCTGTTTTCCTTGTTCTTGTTTGTCATGGCACTTTAATTTAAAGTTGTTACTTTTCTTGTGTTGCAGAATTTCAGATTGATTTGAACTTTTCAACTAGTAATTGTGTAAATTTATTTTCAACTAAAATAAAATATTAATTTTCCTGGTCTTGAAGCAGCAAAAAGTAATAATGGCAATGACGAAACATTCGTGTGGAACTGCACAAAGTCAAAAGATGATCCACAAAGGTAATATCCCATTTTGTTTTTCTTTAAACCACTGAAATTGACAGGCCCTATATTATCCAGTTTATGCGATTTGGTCACTCAGCTGAGTCGTTTGCTAACCAATTTTCCTCACTTCCACACCATTTTTCCTTTTCCCCCAGTTTTCATTTTCCCAAATAAAAGATGGGAAAGTACAATATTCCTTCACTAGGAGGATCACAAGGGGAATAAGTAGGTTTGACCAGGCAGAGAGTACTCAACCCTCGCCATATAGGTTGCATTATTACAATTAGCTAAGTTATTTTGGTTGTTATTCATAAATCCTTGTGAAATGTGAAACGAGCACAGATCAACATTTGGATTTTCAGTACATTCAGCTTGTTTCAAAATACATGTATTACATTTTCACTTTGAAGAAAATTTAATATGCAGTCAGTTAAGAAATAATGGAAAGCTGCAGTGGCCCAATCTTTGGATTGATTATTTAGGTACAGTATATCTATTTTTGGATTTTGTCCCTCAAACAAAGTGAGAACAATTTAAATGATGTCACCCTTCTTTAGCACTTTTAGGTCCCATTAAACTTAAATGACCATAGAGTTTATAAATTCAAAAGTGTCATCGTCTAATGAAGGATCTCAGGTTTTCCTGGCGAATGGTATTCAAGAAGTTTTCTCGGGTTTCCCACCGGGTCAGGCTGCAGTGCACCGATGTTTCGAAGGCTGACTCTGCCATCATCTTCAGGGTGAAGTCACTTCACCCTGAAGATGATGGCAGAGTCAGCCTTTGAAACATCGGTGCACTGCAACCTGACCTGGTGGGAAACCTGAGAAAACTTCTTGAGTGTCATCATCTATCTGTCATAAGTTGTTTGACACAATGAGTTCCTCAAATATACAAAAAATAATTATGTCTAGAGATGAGTCCTGGCTGGCTCCTAATATAACACCTAACTACCTCAGTGTCTCTGTAAATAATGGAATACTTCATTATAACTAGCACGAGGTTTTAATGAGCAAGAAAAGATGCAGCATGGAGTAGTGAAATAAAAGAGGGCTTTGGGATTTCACAGGTATGCATGTATATAGATAGCTATGATATTGAAAGGTCAATTGATATTTGGTAACCAATAAGTTCACACTAAGTGAATCTTGTAAATAAAATATGTAGCTTGGTTAGTATTCCAAAATGTAGAAAACTGGAGATTATCATATTTACACTAAAAAAAAGTAAGTTCCCATTCTTAGGGTTGTAATGAAATGATATACACAGCTTTCAGGACTGATGACAATTGGATTAGGAATATGATTTAGCAATGTTCAATAATATTTCCTTACTGACCAGATACATTAACGGAAATTCAAACAGACTTCTTGATGAGCTTGATCAAAGAAAGTAATCAAAATTATCCATAATTTTCATATTATGAACTATTTTGTGCAATGCATTTGTGCATATTAATTCCTCTCTGGTATTATCGAGGAATCAATGTATGTGCTTTGTCATACTGAATCTTGTTTGATTACATGCCAGTCTTGCTAAATAGCATTGCAGTTAGTACTTTATTCTTTGTGATAACTCAATAATCCTGCAATAATAGACCAAAATAAATTAGGCAAAAATCCCTGTGGTTTTGAGTCAACCTTTCACTTTGCAGCTCTGGCTCAATTTGTTTCAGAATACTACATGCTATATATACTCTATGCACACTACATATATATTTGCTATTAAAGGACTGCATTTATAAACAACTAAAACATCTAGCAAATAACAGTCATACCTTATGAGAACCATTGTGCATAATTTAGTTATTAAATGAATTCAGCAGTATTAAAAGCATCAAAAGTCAACCTGCTACATAGCTTCTTTCCACATTATTGGAAATTGTTTTTGTTCACTGCGGCAGAAGATTGGTAACAGAATAAGGGAATAATAAGGAATAACTGCAATTGGAGGTCCAAGGCAAAACCTCCAAATCATTCAATATGGCCCCTCATGCACATTAAGGGTTAAACTGTTCTAAGACCCTCCAGAAATAGTTTGACATTTTATTAATCAACTTAGTTTTTTGTGTCACTGGAGTTCAATGCCACCATGACTAACAATTTGCTGATCTCAGTTTTATTATTTCTATTTTCTCTGTCTAAATGAATAAGCTGCAGTTGCAAGTACTTATTAGCTTCAAAATAAATAAGTTTTGAATTTGTTAGATAGTAATTTTTATTTTTGCACAATATGAAAAGAAATCATGCAAAACTTTTGTGTTTAGGAAAACATTAGTCATCAAGTTGTCCCAGTAGATTAGCATCATTGCCTCTTTCTTCCTCAGCTTTGAGTGCATCAATTCCATCTTCTGTATCAATTGTGCCCTGGAATCAAATAACAAATACAGTACTTTATTATTAAAACTGTAAAACTTTTATTTCCTTTACAACACTCTTCCATTAACGTACATTTTTCATGTGAAATTTTGGAGTATGAAGGTTTTTATATTTTATTAACATTTCATTGCCAGTATGCATTTTGTTTGAAACTGTGACTTATATATCAGAGAATAAAACACTGAGAATCCTTCACATGAATAACTTAGTTTGGTGGCCAGTTTGAGCCACTCTAATTTATTATTTATGAATAGACAAATATTGGTGTTCTAGTTAGTAGTAAAGGAGCATTCATTAATGATACTAGGTGATTAAGGGAGAGGGATATGAAAAGTCACGAAGTATCACCTAATATGCGGGAAGGCCTTCTAGTAAAACACCTGTATTGTTATCATTGAGACAAATTTGCCAAGTTCAATTATGCTAGCATATTGTTGAAAATGGTAGAAATATGTCTCTTTGTTTTTTTTATTAGATACTCAATTTTAATTCATTTTCAGCAATGACTTATATGATTTTGCACAAAAAGACAGTAAACACAAAATGTTTCTAGTTTATGATTAATAGAATAAACTTTGCTCTACTTAATTTGGTTTTTACGTACTGATCTACCAATATAGGAAATTGTTTCTTTTTCCTACTGTTTAAAATTTTTAGTTCCATGTTTTTTTCAAATTGGTTTGTATAATTTAACAGCAAAACTCACTGGCACAGTAAAAGTAGCAAATATTGTTAGACACCATAATCACATAATAATGCATGCTAATTTGAAATTAGCAAAAGCAAGAACGTGTGAATGTTTTAATTAAATTAAAATACAATCCATCAATGATAGCAATTAATGACATCCAATCCCATTTTAAAAAGTTTATCCATATGCAAATGTTTAAAACTTTTCTACTCAGCAATTCCCAAAATATATTAGTTAGATATTGAAATATGACTAGACTTTAAAGTATTGATGTCTCATATTTAGATTTAAATTTTTGGATTGAATTTAAGGACATATTCTGAATGGGAAAGTGAAGATCAAGCTCTCAATAAATACCTAGATCAAAGAATGAAATTCACTTTTAAAAATTAATTTCATTATTTCTTTCCATTTAGTATACTCTCAATGAATATAAAGTCCTAGCTAGATTTAGATTGACCAGATGGCAAACTTTTACATTCACTCAATTGTCAATTTTGGTATATCCAAATAAAATTTTATGACAGACAGTTAACAATTATTTATTAAGGAAATGTCAAAAAATCTTACTCTTGACCAATCTCTGTTACCCATTGTCTTCAAGCCAACTACTATTACATAATCATAGCACCACCTACAACTGACAATTATGAGTCTCTAACTAACAACTGATAATTTTGTTTTCAGGTAACAGTCAAGATGCACTCAATTTAGTGTAAGTTTTAGTATTAAAAGAATTGAAGGTCTGCCAATCAAGTTGTTCAATATGATCCCAAATTCTTTGAAGTCAGCCCACAGTGTGGTGTTCCGAAGGGTGCTGCGTGTTTGGCTTGCCTCCAATCCTCTATACTCAATAGAGGAGTATTATGAGCTTGATTTTACTAGCCTAAAATTATAAGGTTTAGTGTCTATGTGGTGTGGCTAGTGTCAGTTAAGGTGTAGTGTTTAGTGTCATATCTATGTATATGTTTTTTATTTGATTGTATATTGTGCTCTGTAGTGTGTTATTATGTTCCTGCAAATATGACGACATCCACCATATGTAAATATGATTAATATGAATAAAGTTTATTATTATTATTATTGCTCCTGGGAAAGCCTTCTGTACGAAAGTCTTCATTTTGTGATAAGTAAAATAAATGTTGGGAATGGGAAGCAAAACCATTTTATGGCTCATCTTTTAGATATCCAGCTATATTTTTTATTTACCTTGATATCCAGGTGTGTGAGATTTTTTGCAATATCTCCCTCCTCCTCGGCTTCCTCCTCTTCCTCCATTCCCTTCTCCAAGCCTTTGCCCAACATGTCTTCACCAACTGACTTGTAAGTGAAAGCTGTCCTTTGAAGGTCCACATCAACAGGAAAAAGTGGTGTTCTGTTGATGGGTTCACCATCTGGACCAGCAGGATCCAATATGGCCAATGCTCTTGCATGGAAGCGAGCAAGTGCAGCAGCCAAGCGACCCAACTGAAGAACTGAGTCCTGGGCACGTTTGGAATCTAAAAGCTCAAGCTTTACAAGCACATCACCCCTCAGTCGAGCAAATCGGGCCCGAGCCTCCTGACGGCAACGTAAGATGAGCCTAATAAAGTGAGGAAAATAGTGGCATAAAGAACTTTATCAGAAGGAAGTGAATTTTTAATTCAATCAATTATTTATTTGAGATTGTCTATCGTATATTATTTCACTCCAATGCCTTCCATGCTGATGAAAAAGTTGCAGCTACACACCGATATTCATAGTTTCCAGTTTCAACACGGTATAGCGGCTCTTGAAGTGCTGCATGGCTGCTCTCCTCATCATCCATCTCCTTCACCTTGAGGCAGTATGACAAATACTCAAACTTTGCATCAGCATATTTTCTGATTGTAAGACGGGTATCTGGGATTGCTTTGTGAAGGTAAGTTCCAAGATCAGAGAGAATCTGTAAAAAAATATTTATACTAAGATAACTGTCAACTTTCCCAATTGGGTTTCATTAAAATCTCCTTTGAAAAACATCACAGATTACACCAAATTATTTTTACTCTAGAAGTTCCAGAGTAGTCACTTTGATAATTCTTTTAATTTCTAATGGTGACTGCTCCTTTACTGATGGGCACAAGCAAGACAAGGTCCTAGTCGCTTTCATATGCCAGTTCCCATTAGATCACCAAAGTTAAGCAATGTTGGGTCTGAACAGAGGTCAAATGAGAGACCTCCATTATTCTAGCATGGTGCTCTGGTCCCCAGCCTGCATATGTCAGGTAGGTAAAATTCCAAAAGGTCTAAGTGCCTGGGATTCCTGTTGAAGGCCCCCTAGTATAGAGTGACCATTTTGACTGTTTGTTTCATAAAATCTCAGCTTATCATTCTTTTCCTTTTGTTGGAGATGTCTTTTAGCTATGATGGTAGTAGTAAAGTGACTTGTTTCCACCTGATGCTTGAATATGGAGTGGATAATTTGGTGGAATAACACTTTTTTGTGTATATGGAAAGGTCGAACCTTTAATTAATTATTTCCATAGTCAAATTCAGGAAATTCTAGGCCCCATCTGATTCCAACTCACTTATGAATTGTATACATACATTTAAAGAATTTAACAAAATCAAAAAATTGTCCAATTGTCTTGTGGATCCAGCCCAAACACAAGATGTCATCAACATATTGAAACCAAGATAACATATTTTTTTGTAGGGTATGGTTTAAAGCAAATAATTGTCTATACCAATTGTCCATATAAATGTCTCCTAGGATGCGAGGCCAATAAACTAATAGGTTGCTGCCCCAGTTACTTACCCCCTTTCCCCCTACCTTTCTCCTCTCTTGGAGCCAGGCTATATAAGTTGAAAAATTTTTCATGTAAGTCACCTGATGATGATGTGCAGCATCAAAACCATGGTCATCTAAAGTATTAAATCTTTATGTGGAAGTGCAAACTTTCTTATTCTACCCTCAACTCAACTTCAACCCTACTCATTATAAAGGAATTCCACAAAGTTAAGCCTGAAACTGTTATGTTTAGAAAAACCATATATATGCATTACAAAACAAATATTTGATATTGTAAAATTTTTTGTAGTAATCCATTTACTCATGATTTAATTATTGAATTTTCTGTAGGTATTAGAATGGCTAAAGAATATTGAATGAAACTTTTTTAAAAGTGATGTTAAAATAATATATATTGATATAAGGGCATGGTATATAATATTTCACCATTTTAAACCTCAAGAAATATAAACATATGAGCATGCTCATATTAGCACTCACAGGCCGGACTTCCTTCACCATCGCCAAGCCAATTTTTTCCATTTGCCTATGATGTTCTCCAAACTGTCTGAAAGCTTCACTTGCTCTAGCTTGCGGCTCCCGAACTCCCATTGCAGAGAAAGTATCTCCAAATGCTGTCAAGTCCAAAGATTTATTTACAATAAGATATAATGCTACCATTTTCAAATGGATTAATTGAAATATTATAAGTGTTGGATTATGATAATGAAAGTTCATTTATCAACATTTTCATTATACTTATTTTCAGCATTTATATTTACCAAAAAAAATGATAATTCCTTTACGATTTACATAGACCAAAAGATAATTTACTCATAACAAGGTACGTGTATGTTGTTTTCAAAGATTCATTTCAAAATATCTAACTGGTAACAAAATAAGTTCAATATTCTCTTAAACTAGAAATTGACACTTAGTATGGCACCTACAATATCCACATATGATTGTGATTGATGACTCCTATTTTCTATTTATTGCATATATGATTTAAAGAAATATGCCATTTAATTTTTCAACCATCACAAGTCCTAAAAATAGCACTATTCCTTCTATGGTTCACCAATTTACACTCAAGCTTCAAGTAAGATGGCTGGCCAATTTCACTAAAATGGATGAAGATACAAAACAAATGTGGATTAACCCTGTTCCATGTTAGTCCTTTCAATTCATTCCTTGCCAATAATTCCAGTTGCATCCTGGGTCACATTATTGGTCAGGTCCTAACTTAATTGACCCAACACAAATCACCAAGAGGGAACAAGATGGTTGGGTGACTAATGTACTGGCTTCCCACCGAGAGGGCCTGGGTTCACATTCTGGAGATGGCAGACATTTTTCTGTTGTATCCTGATCTCTACTTGAGCTGCTTGGTGGAGAGCACTTTGAGTGAGTGTTCCGTCCATTGGATAGGATGTTAAATTGCAAACATCTTGGTGCCTTTTGTTAAGAGTAAGCTAATGCCAACGCCAGGTTTTTCTACACCCTTACTTTCCCATCCATTCCAAATGGTGAAAATGACCTTAGCTGTGGGTCACCTCCCCTAAAACTACTAATACAAACTACCAAAGAATTGTGATGAATTGTGGTCCCCAAAAATTTCAAATTTACATGCTCATAAAATCACAAGTTGTAATTGGTAGCTCAACTTTTTGGTGCTACCAACTTACTGATGTGTATAGGGTGAGATTGAAATCTTTATTTTAGACTCTTAATTCGAGGATATTTGCAAAGCAATTTCAAGAGGTGAAACCTCACTGAAAAAAAGTTTTCAGGAATAGTCCTCTAATAAATCTGCCAGGGTATACTAGACTCATTAGGGGTGATATTGGTGGCCCGGATGATGGTCACTTGTGGCTGGGCTCAATTTTCCTCTCTCTTTCTCACTGACTCATCAAATCAATATGTGATCTGGCTTTCTTGCCACCCTGGTATGTGCAATGAGGCACCTCACATCACAATGATTCAAAAACATACTCATATTAGTATTATTGTCATTTTGAAGTGCTATTATGGATTGAAAGATTGCTACTATGTAATATCTGGTCTACAATTGTACAGAAAAGTGGTGGACATTTCCAATGTTTATTACCCAGTGGATCATCACCAAACCTACATACTTCCCTTACCCTGCAAAACGTTGATGACATAATATAGTGTGTATATTTCATGGAAAATCTTAGATTGCTCAAGATCAACCAATTACATTGTATGAAGCTCAGCAACATACAATACTACCCTAATTTGGACTAGTAAGTAAATTTGCAATATTTGGATCCCATCAATTAAATTATGACAAATGTGATGAAACAGCAATGTTAGCTGAATAATATTTATTCAATGGAGCACAGCTAACACTGCCATGATTTGAAAGGCTCACCTTTGTATATATGTAGAAGATGGATGGTAGCATTCAAGAGGGCCCGTGTATGCCTTAACATTCCCTCGTATGTTTCTTGAGTTCTTGTTAAGTGACCAAGACGACGGAGAAGGGAATCATTACATAGAATAGCCCGAGAGAGGCCAAGTGCATCTGCTGTGGCACTACTCATACCCTCTACAAGTCGGTGCTTTGCTTTCTTTAATGCAAGGTCCAGGGAGCGAGGACCACTAACCCCAGTCCCTGAGTTCCCAGGTGGATGCAGTTTGTTATACTGGATAGTTACTTCGTCCTATGACATTCCAATGCAAAAAGGAATGGAGAAAAACATAAGTAATTTGAGTTTTGAATACATGGTCAAGGAAAGGGAAAATATTGTACAAAAAGAAAGTAAAATGACAAGTTTTTAAATATAATGAAGAAAATTTATAAAAGGATGAGTTGAATGATTCAGTGGCATCACTGCAATTTTTGGCTTTTAGAAAATGGTGATTGTCACCACCAAACAAAATGGAGGATTATCTGAATTATACTTAAGTCTTTGCTCTTCTTCAAATTCACACATGCACATGAAATGCCACATGGTGAATAAATGAATTCTGAAGACTCAAAAGTAAAACTGTAAATTTATGCAATTATTTAATAGTTAAATAAATGTTCAACTGATTTAACTTTAAGTGCCAGCAATCTTCAATGAACACTCCACAGATCTCTTTGTCTTTGAACTTACCTTTAATAACTGATTGCATGTGCAACAAGGCAAAATGAATGACATCTCTCTTTGTCATAAAATCTACCCAAATTTCATGGATTAAATTCCTTTAGCATTTCAAGAAAAATGAAAATAAATTTCTAACAATAAACCTTCTAGAATGTCTAAAAGAATATTACTTAAAGAGTTCTCACTTTTGTTGCCTGTATCATTCTGGCCACCTCAACTTTAGTCTTTCCTTTCACTGACTGCCCATTTACACCCACCAATTCATCTCCACTCTGCAGACTCCCTTCTTTTGCTGCTGGAGTGTCATCAAATACCTGCAGGTTAAAGTTGCTTTGAAATAAAGTTGAATGAACAAAGAAGGGAGAGGTTTTTATAGCTATGCACAAAAAGTCAAAATATATAATTACAAAGTATTATATAGTAAGTACATGTAATTATGAATTGCATGGTGTAGACCATGCTCATTATTAAGTAATTTTTAATGTTAATGTATATATTGTATTATTATTATTATTAGGTAATCTACCGGTTAAGGTAGGTTTTTGGATGGACACAACTATCAAATAAACATTTTGTAACTACAAATGAAACCCAATCCAGCAACCTAATCTACATCAGGTCCCTCTTCATCTCCGTGTACCTCCTTCTTCCCTTCATCCCGTCCAACATCCCTATCCTGTTCCTACCCTTACCTCGCTTGCCCAACATTCTCCCCTCTATTACCCTCTTCAACATTCCACTACCGCTCAATACGCCTTTCATCCATTTTTCCTGCCTCCATAGGATTTCTCTAAACAAACCCCTCTCCTCACCCACCATTTCCAGTACTTCCTCATTTGTTTTCCTTTCAGTCCATTTCACCTTCTCCATTCTTCTCCACACCCACATTTCAAAAGCCTCCAATCTACATCTATCCTCCTGCTTCAGTGACCACGTTTCCGTGCCGTACATAGCTATGCTCCATATCAGAGTTTTTACGAGTCTTGTCTTAACATTCCTACTCAACGTCCCCGTCATCAACTCCCTCCTCCTTGAGAAAGCCTCCTTGCCTAGCGCAATTCTTCTCCTTACGTCCCTACCACTTTGACCATATTGGTCCAAAACACTTCCAAGATATGTGAACTGTTCTACCTGCTCTATTTTTTCCCCGCCTATTTTAATATTTAGCTTAGCCTTTTTCTTTCTGGAAAATCGCATAACCTTTGTTTTATTAATATTGATTCTCATCCCATATTTATCGCACTGAACCTCCAATTCACTCAACAATGCTTGCAACCCCTTGGCTGACTGAGCAACTAATGCTTGGTCATCAGCAAACCTAACCGATTTTACGAATTCCCCTCCGACTTTGATTCCTACCTCCAGTTCTTCCCATGCCTCTTTAATCATTTCCTCTACATATACGTTGAACGGTATCGGTGACAATGGGCAACCCTGCCTTACACCTCTTCCTAACAATGCCCATCCGGACTCTCCGTTCTCCACTCGCACCTGAGCAGTCTGAGACAGGTTACGGTGTACCAGAGTACAGGTTGCGGATCAGTCTCCTGTCCCTCCAATCCATTCCTATTTTCTGCAATACACGCATTAATTTTTTCCAATTCACTCTATCAAACGCTTTTTCGAAATCTACAAAACAGGAAAAAAAACGTCCTGATTGTATTCTATATTCCTGTCGACTAGTGATCTCATTACTGCAATGGCATCACGCGTACCTCTTCCTTTCCTGAACCCAAACTGATCATCCCCTAAGTAAACATTTGCCTTACTCTCTATCCTTTTGTTGATGATCCTGAGAATAACTTTAGCTGCGTGGGATATCAAACTTATTGTTCTGTAATCCTCACATGACAAAGCCTTTGCCTTTTTTGGAATAGGAACTAACACCGATCTCACAAAATCTTCCGGCCAGATTCCTTCCTCATAGATACTACGAATCAGCCCATATATGGCCTTCTTCCCACCTTTCCCTAACCATTTCAACATTTCTACAGGAATATTGTCCATCCCCACAGCCTTATTTGCTTTCATCTCCTTTAATGCCCTTTCTATTTCCTCGTCGAGTATGCCTGGACCTAAGCTATCTTCTTCTACATCATGTTCCTTTTCTATGTCTAACCTTGTCGGCCTAAGTTCTTTACCATACAGTGTTTCTATATATTCCTTCCATCTCTCTTCGTTTTTTCCTGGTTCAACTATTATCTTACTCCATTTATCTTTAACTGTTAGCACAGATCTTGCCTTCTTCCTCCCGATAATAACTTAACCTTGCTGTATAGAGCACCAATTTCACCCTTCTTCTGTAAACTTTCCATATCCTCGCATTGCATTTTCCACTATTCTTCTTTTGCTTTATTTGTGGCCCTTCTCAATTTATTGTTTAACTCTTTGTACTTCATTTTGCCTAACTCTGTGTTTACATTTTTCCATCTTCTTCTCTCATCCATCTTTGCAATCATCTCCTCCGTTACCCATGGTTTCCTTATCCTTTTCCTGTTAACGGTTCCTATAGTGTATTTAGCGGCTTCCAATATCCCTTTCTTGATACATTCCCATTTTTCTTCGATAGTACTCAGTTCTTTACCGTCATCCATCATTTTCTCTACAGCCTGCTGATACTCCTTCCTCGTTAATCCATTTACTGCTTCTAAATTCCATTTCCTAACCCGCCGCCCTTGCCTTATCTTCTTGAAACGAACATTACATTTCATAACAACTAAATTGTGGTCAGAGTCCGCATCCGCTCCTGGGAAACTGTGCGAATTTATCACACTGTTCCTAGACCTGTGCCTAACCATAATATAATCTAACTGATACCTTTCTGAGTCACCTGGCATTTTCCATGTATACCTACGCCTTTTGTGGTGCCTAAACCATGTGTTAGTGATGACTAACCCCTGTCTCCTGCAGAATTCAATTGCTTTCTTCCCGCGTTCATTCCTCGTGCCTAACCCATAGTCCCCCCCCTCACCACCATCTCTTCCTTCGCCTGCCGTTGCATTCCAATCCCCCATCACTATCAAATGTTTCCCTGCAGGAACACTCGCGATGATATCTTCTAACTCATTATACATCCTATCGACTTCTTCCTCCTTGTGGTTGCTCGGTCTCGGTATGTTTCCATATATTTACTTATTTATTACACAACCAAGTTTCATTACAGAGTGATGTCTTCATGACTATTTCTATCTTCCGGTACCTTTAAGACCTGAAGATATTACTCTGCAACAAAACCTGGTCATGTAATAAATGCTTGTATATGTTTAAACAAGTTTAATGTTGGAATGCAAAGCACTGTCTTTAGCCTAGTATAATAGAACTAGTTTTAATGTGTGTTAATTAGAACTAGATTTCAATGTCAACAATAAATTCGAAGTCCATATGATGCATACATATCAATGCATATGAAATTTGAGCTCTTTCTAATGAATGTGTGAATGATGTGCCTGTAAATCTCAATTACAATGATTAGCCTAATGTCTGTGCCAAGATACAAGGGAGGGGGCTCAATTACTGGATTTACAGGGCCTGAGGCACAGCTCATGGGTCCTCATCTGTTATACATGAAACATAACATTTTGTGTCTAAACATTTTTGAAACAAGATCCATTTTATAGATTTAGGTAAATATTGCTAAATAAGAGTTATTCAAGATTTCCAAAATATTGTGGATTAGAAACATATCGGCTAATCACGCATGAAATGTCACGTGACATGTCATTAAGCAAAATGCATATATTCTTTAAAAAAAATTTCATTTTTCCCCTGACAAAATAATCATTATTGGACTCCTATCAGAGAAGAGCCTATGGCATGTCCCACATGCCCCACTATAATAAATAATCCCTCTAAGGGGCTTAACACTGGACTGACTGAACATTAACACTGGAACATTTCCAAATTGATCTCAGAACTAGTTTGTAGGCATCTGTTGTTGTTAGTTGTATCATTAATAAAATCATTTGCATTTATAAAGCATAAAAAGTTAATTTTTATTGTATTTTTGGATATCACAAAAATTTTTTATTTTTTAATCTCACCTGAACTATGTAAAGACAAGGACATAATGGTGCTCCCCCTCCAATACTGATTCCAATCATGTTGCTACCATCTTTGTTCAGCTTCACACTTCCTGATGTAACTGTCATGCCCCTGTTATATCACATATGACCAAAATAAAATTTAAAACTTTGCAACAGAAATGCACCTGTTGATGGATTCAAAAGATATTCAAGTACTTGAACAGGAAAACTGCAATGCAATCAGGCACACAATATTTTGAGCTAAGTTAAGGCAACACAAAAATCAAGAAACTTTTATGCATTGTCAATGTTTGTACCAAAAATACATAGTCCATCTTTTCTTGGTATATTTTACATTCATGTTTGCAAGATTAATAGATGGTCACGAAAAGATAATGTATGTGAGATATTAAATGCATATTGAAAGTAAAGTTTCTTCTGTGCTCTGCTCTTACTTCATCACTAAGAAAATTAAAATACTCATCATATATTCTATTAAAATTAGTGAAACCAAAAAATGACGAAATACACAGAAAATTAAGATAATAATCAATGCTGTAAAATAGCATAGGTACAATTTTTATTCAGGTTACTTGTTTCCAAAACCACTAGAAGATTCTTATCCTTTTCTTAAATAAAAACTAGATCATGAAAGAAAACCAAAGAAATAAAAAAATAGAATCTGTTACAAACAGTAACCTCAGTAAAAATAGGTACATATGGTTAATGACAAAGACATGATTCCAAAAACATCTTTTTAAGCTTAAAAGTCATGCAAATTTCACACATGCAAGCATTGCACCAATTTTTCAAAGCATTTTTCTCAGGCATTGCTTTCAAATTTTGAGCCCCCATTCCAGGCTTAATTACAGCTAACAAATGCTTTAATGCTGAAATGAGGAATTATGGAAAGAAGATGCAATACACAGATACAAGGTTTAAACACAAGTGAACGATTTGATAGATATAGGAAGAATATAGAACACTAAAAGCTTTACAAGTGTTTTAATGACATAGGTAACTGATTCAAGAACAACTTACTACATATCAAGTCCTTAAGCAATATCCTGGTTGTCAATAAAAGACAACATTTATGCATCACTGGAATGCAATGTATAGGTTGTTATTAGAATCCAGCTTATTTTGGGAGTAAGTACAATTCTTTACCCCTTATCTTTTTCCATACCTCCTGATGCATATACAAGCAGCAAAAGCTGTCTAGCCTCAGACATTCCTTTTTTAAATTCTATAGTTCTACAGTGTCATTAATCTTGGCTTAAATTTGTGTCAGTGCCAATTTAAACGATAAAAACTCTAAGGAAAAAGTGCTTTTCCTTAAGCAGCTACATGGTTCTGCAAAGCCATGAGTACCAAATATCCTGTTTGCCTACCCTTCAAAATGACTCTAACCTTTAAAGCTTATCGTAGCAGCTTTACTTTTACTGTATAGGTCTGATGTTACCTTGAAAGTGAAATTACAACTCTTAATATTTTAAATGCAAAATCAAAATGTTTTAAGCAGCTTCGCAGCACTGTGTCATCTGCTACTAGTGTAAGTCTCAGTTAATTTTCACATGGTCCGTACTAGACGTAAGAGTAGGGAGGTGCCTATCTATATAATTCTACTGAGAGGCTTACTAGTTTATGCAATGGATACATATTATGCATGGTTTACATAAGGTCAGTACTACTTATACAGGTAGCTCAATTTATTTTAATGGGCATTAATAATCCTTTTTGATACAATATTCACAAAAGAGAGGCAAATAATTTTAAAATAAGTTTGGTAACTAAAATGGAGGTACAATTATTTGAAATAATCTCGGTATAACTTATGGTATGTTTTGAAGGGTTGGCTCACAGGATTGAGAGGCATTAACACATTTGGCAGCCTCAGCATCTGAATGGCAACTCCTTCTGACATAGGTATTCACCCTATACAGGTTTTAATGATAGCAATCCTCTCAAATAGAGAGCACTACAGATCATGAAAGAATACTGGCTACTTTAGGAGAGTAATTTGTTTCATATTTTTATATTCCAGGAGTATATACCCACAGAATGCATCCACTAAATCACTTACAAACCATTCATTTACAGCCATTTCACTTTCATCATTACATATATTTTGACTTGTTGAACTAAATGTAGATTGGCTTTTATACAAATATATCACAGAGAGCGACCAGAGTTTTGTGAATATTATTCTTATTAAGGAGAGATAGCCAAATTTAATCATAGATTTTCAATCGAAGACATATCCACCCTTAAAATGAGCACATTCTCATGTCTTGTATTATCTTCTTTTTTCTGCTTTTATCTTATCCACTGTGTATTTTTATACTTAGCTATCATTGAATCTACTTACATGCCTTGAATTTTGCTACCTTCGCTTCAGCTACCTCAACCTTTACCAACTATTGAATCAACATGCAAATATATATAAGTATGGCCCTTTATGTCTATCTAACCAATAAATCCTTCTAGGTTTGTAATGTATGATGACGCATGACTAATCGAAGCAAAATTCTTTCTGATATGAAACAAAGATGATTACATTTTATGGAACATGGCCATAATGAAAAAGAACCTTAGTGTTTCCCACAATTCAATGAGAAAGAAAACTGGCCATGATTTCCAGGCAATGATCACATATGCAATGAAAATCAAATGAGTGCTTGTATGTAATTCCAGGATCAATGGGAAAGAAAGGAGTTTGAAGGGATAGGAGATAAGTGGAGGGAGGGATGTTGGGGAGAAGTGTAAAGGATGCCACTACTTCAAGTCAAGGTGCCAGCATGTGCTGTGAAATATCACGAGATCCTGCTGGTGTCATGGGAACGTAATTTAGAAGTTAAGGAAATTTAAGTCTCTGAGGATGACAGCAACAAGATTGAATCATCCAATTTTACAAAAATCTTAGAGCACAGGGTCATTTCAGTAAAATCAAATTGAAGGCACATCTAAACCAAAAAACAATGCATGATGAACAGCTGTGAAAAGTCAGATACAATCCTATTATACTCAACAATATCAATTTTCTTAATGTATCCCATTCATACCAGCTACAATCTTCCTTTGCCATCCTCATATCTCCTTTAAAGCTGTGTCATGACACAAGCTGGCCTAAATAGTTGGGATATCCACTTATTATATATCCCCAAATTCACTCCTCTTTCTTCTAAAGTCCCATTCTTTCCTCCTGACAAACAGGAAGCAAATGCTGGTCATTCCTTTTACATTGCTCAACATGGTGGCTCAACAGCTGATGCTGATTCAATACCACATAAAAATGTGGATCAACTGTGGTTATAGGCTAAAATACTGCCTAACCAACACAGTTCTCCTACATATGAATATTCAGAATTTCCCTGAGATGCAAATTATCAGGTTTTATGCAAGAAGATTTTGAACTGAAGTCAATTCGACTAGTGTAAATGTATATCATATCTATATTATGATGGAATCTTATAAGAGATAGCTCAGATGATTACTACAATTAAAATTTAATATCTTTCATATTCTATTGGGGGTTATTAAAGTATTCGTTAACGCTATCCATTTAAATAATTTTTCATTTAATTACTTCCATTTTTGTATTCAGGAGTAATACTTTATTACAAAATACTTAAGCTCCCATTGATAATAATGTAGACTATTTGCTTTGGAAAAGGTAATAGTTCTTGTTCAGGTCTTGGTACATACATTGTTTTACATCTTTATTTATAATTATGCAACTTTGGAAAAATAAATTTTTAATATTTTTACTTAAAGACAGAGTACCACCATAACCATTGCGAATTAAAAAAGATATACATACTTTCTACCTTTCCTTAAATAAATCAACGTTTTTCATTTCAGGTACACATTGTCATGAAATCATTTGTCATCAGGGCGTGGACAAATTAGGACATTGAAAAGGAATACAGCTTCCTCATAGTGACACACATATTAGCACTAGAAATGATATTCATTACTCAAGTTCTTAACAATTTAACCTTAGCCCTTTTAGATATTTTAACAGTTTGCGTGCTTAACATAAAAAAAGTTATATGAATGATTGGAGGCATGTTTTTAATTTCAGATCATATATGCACTAACTGGTTTAACAAATATAGTACATTTTCAGTTTATTTGAGTGGATTCAGCAGATGCATTAGTAAGGGTCTCTGTTGATAGCACAAGACATTTAACAAGTTACAATTTCAGGATCTAAAAAAAAATGAAAGCTCCAAAATTCTCGAAGAAGCTGCCACCACAGACACTGGTTGAAAAATACTTCCACACACTGATGAGTATCCCACTTACATTTTATCCTGGTAAGAGAGGAACAAAAGATGCCTTTCCCCTTCCTCCTCCTCTTCCTCATCCAACTGCAGTGGAGGGATCCCCTCCAACAATTCCTCCTCCACCTCCTTCACTGCCTCCTCCTCCTCGACTCCAACACACATGGAGCATGAGTCTATTCCACCATCACCACTTTCTCTGGGCTTATCATCACTCCCTAGACATTCTATGTCTATCAGAGCTCCCATTCTCTTACCATCAGCAGCTCCCTGACTTGAGCCAGACTTTCCACCCTCCCCTTCTCCTTTCTTCCCTCCCCCTTCATCCCCACTTTGAATCATTTGCATGGATGGCTTTGGCCTGCCGGAGTAAGCAGGGGAGGTAGATGGTGTGCAGTCTTGGATTAATTTTTTGTCAGAAAGGGGGTTGAGGTATTGCATGTTTTCGGAAAATATCCTCATGCATGCATTGAGAAATTTTTATGCTGGACAAACAACCTGACCGGAGCAGTGTACTGCCATGGAATAATACTGCTATGTAATGTTTTGAGAAGACAAAATCTTTCTTTTTAATTTTATTGCTACTCATTATGCAAATTACTACCAAGGTATACTGAAAGCATTACAATCTTTTCTAATCCCAATTATTTCCTTGATTTTCTTGTTCTCACGTTTTTTCTGTTTCTCTTGACTATGTGTACCCCACTGAAATTTTAAATTTCATCATGTATGCTACATATATGCAGCCTTGTTAATCAGTAAACAGTCATGATTGATCATTTTGCCAATTACATAAACATATTTCTAGCAGCGGGGAGATACAAATATTTCATTCAGAATGTATTACATATTAGGTTTAATCATGCACACAGTGAAGTTGATAAATGGCTTTGCCAGACTTGGTTTATTTTGTAATTAATTTAATCTAAAGCATATCAATAAAAAGAAGTGAATGAGTTCCAAAAATAGCATCTATTCAATCAGTAGTTGATTAAAATGAATGAATAACAAGCATTTACATACCTATTTAACAGTAGATGCAAACCTACATGTAAGTAAATGAATGAAAATTGATTGTGAATGAATTAAAATATGTTATTAGGATAAATAATTTGGTTCCAATGTTCGATCATAAACACAGATAATTAGTGAAAGTTTCCTGACTGGTTTACAAAAAGCATATGTAAAACTGATTGGAATCAAAACAGCTGATATGCCCGACGATCAGTCATAATAAAATAATTCTACTATGACTGCTCACTCACTCAGTGAAATTTGTTGGACAGTTACTTACTATTTGATAGTCTTTAAATAAATAATACATAATAGAGTCCATTTTTTAGTAATTAGGATATCTGTTGGGTGTATTTTATCCCCTTCTATCTTTTAGTGTATAGACAGACATCTACATTATCTCTATCTACAATTAATAAGCATACCCAAAATAATTATTTTAAAGGCTTGCTTTGATAGGTGAGTCTACAACTCACTTCAAACAAAGCCCTTGGAAGCAAGTGAAATTCGCTCATTCAGGATAAAGGAGTAGGTACTTCCTTTCCAAGTGTAGTCATCCATTTTTTGTGTTCCCATTTCAGACTTTTTCCCAACAAATTTGCCATCCTTTTTCTAGGTTTTTTTCCCGTTTGTAATCTGATTAGGTATTTTTTGTGAATCATTACTTCAACGCTTAATGTTGATCAGTGAAGTCAGTCCAAACAAGAGTTTTGGTTTTCGCCAAGCCCCCTTCATATGGTCTAAATCTAACATGAACTGATCATACATTTAAAAGGAACACCTTCCCCATAGAAACTTGCTAATTCCCAATCCAAATATTACCTCATTCCAGACTTTTTTTGGGGATTGGCATAACATGACAGTTACTTAAGACCTATCTGGGCCACTGTCTCATTTCTACCCTCCTTTATTGTACTCTACAACTAATACTCCAGCTGTCCCAACAATCCTTCTATCTCATCTCTTACAGCCCTAATATATCTGTATTTCCTCACTCCATCTCTTACTTTATGTTTTCTGATTTTCTTTTCCTCAACATTGTTCTAACATTCCAAGTCCCTATTCCAACTAGTTCGGTCCTCTTCTGTGTCTGCCTCTGATTTCACTTTGCAAGGATTTCAAGAGATGATGACCGCAGAAGCCTTGCCTCCCTCACTACTGGGCACGGCACAGACCAAGTCTCCTAATTGCCAAAATTCATTTTCATTTTAATGCTCCTACCCTTCGACCTATCTGGCAAAGGTGACTCTACCAGGAGCAAATATCATTGTTTCCTCCAGCATAGCCTCAGGGGTCATCAGAATACCCAAACCCTTCCACCATGTCAAGGTTGCTACAAAAACTCGAGTAGGAGAGTTTGCGACTTTTTTATTTTCCTAGCTTACATAGGTTTTTGTTGCTTATGTCATATTTGATGGTACCATCCAAAATCAGAACAAAAGTGTTATCATTTTAGGCATTACTTTTGGGATTTTTCATTTTAATCAAAAAAATTCTTCTGCCATGACTGGGAAAAATTGTCTTCATTGCTCGCAATAAAAATAAAATGGAAGATAAATAAAAACAGAGCCCCTACAACATTATTATATGATATTTCTTACCAACTTGTACCCAAATTTGATCTGGCACTCCATTTTTCAGAGCACCAAATGAAAAGCACTCCGAAAACAACTGTAGGTCGGTAAGAAGTGCTGCACCATTTTTTACCTACATCAGACCCCATGTGTGCTAATGATGACTTGTAGCATTGAGAAACATGTCCCTTGATTGATGATGCATGATCATAATCTCAATCAATAATTTTGGGTTAATGAGAATAAGAGGTTCAATTTACTAATCTACTCTGTAACTGACTCCATTGATGATTCATTGAAAATTGAAAAACACACCATATTATTATTTAAATATTATCATTAACCAACTTCCATCAGAACAAAAAAATCTGTACTATTCCAGTATATTTCAACACTATTTGACCACTTTCAACACAATACGAAATCATCTTGCAACACTTTAGGCAGACATTCAGGTGAATTCAGAGAAAGAATAATAGAATTGAGAGAAAGTGCCAGGATATGTAGATGAGAAGATGGTATTTAGTTTTGGAGTGTTCATAATGGTGATGTACCAGGGGAAAAGGAGGAGAGAGGTAAGAAGTATCCTGAAAGGAAGGTAGTCATGTGTTAGGGCCTATATGGTGGGTGGGGTAGAAGTTAAAGAACACTGGATGGGAATACCAAAGCATGATAAAAACAAGTGGTCCATTCATATAAAAAGGGGTTGAAAGAATGTATACAGAAGGGTCATATCAGCAACCCTTAAAAGTCTTAGAAATAGGAGGGTGTTCAAGGGATATGGAAAATCTGAAAGGCATCCGTCAGGAAGGGTGCGACAATGAGGGTGAACAAGAAGAAAGGTTGGCAAATATAGGAAAATGACTTTATGGGACAGATGAGTTTAATCATGGGAAAGGGAAGTGATTGTGCATTAAAGTGTACATTACATTACTATTTTTGTTGATGCATGCCATGACGTTTAACCTGTTTTTCCCCACATTACGTAGTCAAAACATCACCTAAAATTTTGTAACCAGTCAATTTATTTTACTAATCAAATTTATCTTTACTACAGTACACTGTAACAGTCAAAGGGTGAAACCAGTATGAATTAAATAAAACAGGAAAAGTACAGTCCCTTCTTTCTATGGATATTGGTCATTTGACATTATTAATTAATTTGGTGTTGTGAGACACATTGCAAAGCCTTCTCAAAACACCAAATATATTTTACCTAGTCAAAAATCCATGAGTTTATATCTCTCTATCCTATGATACTGGTACACTCTGATTAACTTTTGTGTTCTGAAGATTTGAAAACTAGCTGAAAATTGTATTTTTTCATGATGATCTCATTACGAACCATAAATAAATCAATGAATGTCCCTTCTCCCATATAACTGAGAAATAAAAGGAAATATTATTATATATATTTGAGGCAAAATGATATTATAATATCTAGAAGCCTACAAGAAGTAAAATGCCAGAATTTCACTGGGTAAAAATCATTTTCCTTCGCCAGGATCGGAATCCTCCATACCCGACCAGAATCCCTCAATATCTGGCCTAATGTTTTAGCCAGTTTAGCCCCATGGCTTAATCTAGGCTGAATTGACTAGGCACCTTTTACTAAATCTATTGGCCTGATTTTTAAGCATTGAAATTCTCACATTTCAGTGCACAGCAGTCAGCATATAACTCCACTACAGTAACCATTGTGACATTCCCTGCAGTTATTTGAATTTCATACAATTCATTTCAAGGCTATATTAGTGCTCAAGCAAGATTTCAGTGATACCTAAATCAGCATATTATCACAGTGCTTTATATATTTTCTTTTTGAAAGATGGTCATTTTAGTGTATGACGTTCATCATGCAATCAGAATTAGAATTGGGAGCTGATCAATGCCAAAACATTGAACTCCCAGTAAAACTTGAGAAATAAATTAATCCAGTGCTTTTAAGATGGAATTTAAGAGAGGTAGTAATACTTTGCTTAACTATTTCAACAAATGCTGAATTTACCGTCATTCCAAAAAAAAATTACTGGAGGAATATGAAGTTTATAACATGCCATTTATCAGACTCCACACAGGTTGTAACGATTTCAGCCCTTGGTACATTTAAACTGCCATACACATTAACACTGCACTGTTATTACTCTCATCTTACTTAAATTAAATGCCTTAAAAAAACATGTTTCCTCTTCGGGTTTCTAATTCACATGGAATAGTGCGTAATGGGAAATAAATTCATTTCATTACCACTCGATGGGGCTCACTGTATAAGGACGAAAATCACTGTGCAGAACTATTCATATGATTTTAAGATAAATGTACATTTCCAAGATGAGTGTGTGAAAAAATGAAAACCTACCCTAAGAATCTAGAAAAGATAACAATTGACCTACTACTTGGTGAACTGGCTGGAGTGGAAGTAGGATTTTATGATGAAGAAGGTGAGGTGTACATGCAAAATCCTTACCATGAAAAAAAAAACACAAGAGGACCTTGGGGCTGATGGAATATAAACACAGTTCCCATATCCTCCTTTATTCTTTAATTTACTTTCACCTGCATTATCTGATAGCAATGCATGTTTTAATTGTTTTCCATTTCATTATTTAATGGAATAACCATCAAATAATTCATTGTAATATTTATCTGATTCAAGGGTCAAAAATATTAAAGGAAAACTTAAAAACATTTAACTTTACTCTTTCTATTTAACCTTACTATTGACACAACCAAATTTTTGTTTACGCCAAAAGTGAAACTGGTATTGCACCTTGAGTGTATTGTTCCTCAAACAAACATAATACCTGGAGATGGTGATTGCATGTTTTATGTATGTTATAGTGGATGAAACATTAAATTACCACTTTGCACCTTTATACACACGAGTGTACTCAGCTAAAAAGAATTCAAATAAAATTCTTTGGTAAATCATGATAATTTAGAGACAAGTTCTCAATATAACTCTCATGCCAGGAAACTATTAAATTGAAGGAATGACAAAAATGCAAGGCTTTTATTCTCCTATTCAACTGATGTTGTGCATGATATCAATGCAGAGATACAGGAGATTTACTAAAATTTCACACTGGCGAAGGGCAATAACCCACCAAAATAATTAGAACTTGCATAAGATTTTCTTCTTTTAATAGGCATTACATTAAATAGCCACTCCTTAAGATGGCAGATCACAGTAAAAACCCTTAGGTGGAAGGCATTCTTTATCGGCATTACTCACATATCCTGGGTCAGGCTAACATTGACATGTAAGTGCGAGAGTAGTTCCTTCCTTGCTGTAGGATGGGGCTGGAGAGCCATTCTTTCCTTTTGGGCACTACTACCGAGACAAAACCAATGGCAATGCAATGGTGTGGTGAATGACAAATGTAGGCATGCTTAAGAAAATTAGGTTATGCTCTAACTAGGCTTCAAAATATTATTCTTAGGATATAAGAATAGTCTTTTCACCATTAAAAAATATTTGGTGACTATGAATTTAATTAACTAGGAATGATTTCTGAAGATATTTCAATAAATATTTGATTTTATAACATTAATGAGAATGATATATTCATCTGAAAATATTAAGAGCCCACTTGGTTTATTTGATTTCGCTTTGATGGAATGCTCAAGGTCATCAAAGAAGAAATATTAAGGTACTGAATTGTGATTCCAATGGAAGTACTATATTTTTAAATATATGGATCAATTGAGTTGACAGGGTGTTTTATTTCAATAAATTCAAGAGAATGTTCTCTGATGCCACATAATTTAACTATTTTCTGACACTAGTGCAATGAACAGGAGATAAATTATATTCTAACCAAGAAACCTAAAATGCATATTTTAGCGCAATATTATTTCTATGTAATAAATAACAGCAGCATTTGTACATGAGGGAAAGCCGCAAAAAACTTTAACATACAAGCAATTTACAGCAAAATGTTTGCATCATAACATGTGCATTTTCCATGTAATTGTATCTAATAGCGAAGGCTATTAATCATCGAGGATCGTATACTATTAGGCGGAAAGTATACCGCATAGATATGGCTGCATACAATAAGTGTGTATTTCAATAAGTTCATCAGTGGTAGCAATAGCAGTGAAGAAAAAAATGAAATTGAGTACAAGGAAAGGGAAAAGATCTCAACAAGGTTTGCTGAAACTTCTGGTGGTGAACGTTCATTCTAGCTTTTATCAGCTGTAATAAATCGATAATAAAAGCAGTTCGATCACCAAAAGCGACACTCGTTCAACGAATGAATAATAATAAGAGCATAAATATGATACAGATAATTAAAAAAAGCTGAAAGCAATGCCATAGGTGTAGCATTAATTTTACCAGTGCATAATGTGCAATGCCAAATAACTGCGAAGTGCACAAGAATATGAAATTCTAACATACATCCGATCTTCTACCAGGGGCCAGTCATACTGATGGTCAGATGTTCGAAGCAACGGGTACTCCTCGTACATATTTTGCCATGCCATTATTATTTATTCTACTTCATAAATACAATAAGATACACAAGGTAAAAATAATATTTCGGGTAGAGGTAAAAAGCAATCCTGTAAAATCAATTAATACTGCAACAAAATGAATAAAAATAATGTTTATTTGTACAAATATGTAACAAAAAAGCAAATAAAATTTACACTGCAGGGATAACGCAGGCGGAAGCACAAGCCAAGAACAGTCTACAACTTACATTTTATCCTCTTCCAGAAAGTAATCGTCCTCATAATCAAGCATTATTGAATGATTTAGTCAACTGAGCTAATTGACTTCGATTACAGAAAAAACTAACGAGGGTAATTCAAGTTTCAAAGCCAATATTTCACTTCCCTCAAGAACCAGAAGAAGTCAAAACTTAATACACTGAACCGACATATACATATGCGGGTAACACGACAATATATACACGTAACAGAATTGCTGCTATCTCAACCAACGATTATGAATTCGAAGATATCGATTGTTTCAAGCACATAGTTCGAGGTTTCGATTCCACTAGATATATTAACAAGGTGTAGAGACTGGTATTACCAATATATCACTACTATCAAGTATCTATGATAAATAAAACCAAGGGCTATTTCCATGAGTAGCGGTTATTACCAGTTATTCTAATTCGATCACTTCCACCACAGCAACCAATGGCAGTTGTACTTCGATTCGATTCAATCTAGTCCATGTGGTTCCGTTGAAGTCGGCTGCTAACTTCACCCGGTTAAGATTTGATGTCTTTGATCTACCTCTGAAATTTGAAAGATTCTGTCAGCATAGTTCAGAAATATTTCATGAGTGACCATTTGAAATTTGAACCTTTGCTTATTTCGCCTACAAGAAATTGCAGATATTTTAGTAATTAATTTTAAATGAGCGATGAAAAGAAAAGTAATTATTGAATTATTTCGAGTTTGCTACTAAACCGTGTAACTGAGTAACATCCACAATTCGTATTTTATCAAAAGGATTGATTGATTGTCTTCTTCTAATATGTCATCTCTGTTTGGTTTGACAGTTGCATAGAATCGAAAAAAAGAAAAAGAAAATAGCTGCATTCTTAGAAATGGCCAAATTAAATGAAGATGATAGAAAGGTATCAATTTCATATATTTGTATTCTTGAAAGTATTGCCGTGGGTACTTTTAATAGTTATTTGGGGTGTAACGACAATAACATTTTAAAATTAATTTTGAATAAATGTGCGTTGTACTCTTGTTTTGCATTATTCAACCTAGTTTTTTAAAATAATGCTGGAACATACTTTTAGGCCAAAGCGAAGAAATCAAAAGAAGACAAAACAGACTCTGTCGAATTCGTGAAGGATATTCATGCACCAAAGAGGGCAAAAACAGAAGATTGTTTGGTGAGTATATATTCATTATTTTGAGTGGTTAAACTTTTCTTAAAAATGCAGCTACCTTCTTCTGTTAGACTTAATGCTATCATCACATTGTGAGGATTATATTTTATAAAGTGTTATGACGGTATTAACTGTTGTTAGCCAAGTAATTAATTTACTAGCGTCATTTCAGCTTACACATTATTGAATGCATACATAATGTTTAGGACTGGCGAATTGAAAATAAATAACTTTTATGCCATTGCTAACTTGTTAATACATAGGAAGTAGTCACAACGGTGTTGTCAACCACCTCGGGATACCCGGAATTAAGTGGTAGCTAAAAGTTATCGTGCTAATGAAAACAGTTCCATATTCGGGCATGAGGCAATCGTAGTTGGTGTTTTGCTCAAGGAGTTTGCGCAAAATTAGTATCCTTGATCTCACAAAGGAGTCCCTTTAGCCATAATAGCTATTTTACATACTCTTTCATTGCCATAAACTCCGCCTCAACTGTCGATAACATTTCTGTTAACATTTAATGTATGTCTTCACTAAAATTATCTCAAAGCCACTTGCGGATTCCCTTTCATTAGAATAATTTCCCCAATTCGCTGAAGTCACTGATCACTCCCATGCCCTCCATACCCTAGTGATAATAAAAACGATTTATTTCCCCAATTGACAAATACATACTATGGTAGGTACAGCATATAATTTTGACATTATATAATTGTATAGGGTACGTCAAGAAGTACAGTAGCCTAATAAATACTAGCCAAAAAATAAAATTACACCTACGTGCATGTACACAATATAAAATTCAATATTATTAAGATATGTTGAAGGTTGTCTCACCAGAGTTAGCATTATTAGCCGAATTCTCAAGACTACAAATTGCCTTTCAGTGTTCCCTTTCAACACAACTTTCTCTCACATGATCCACCACTTCATTGCATACTATGTTTCGTCTATTTGCTGATGATGCCGTCATGTATAGGGAAATATCCTGTCATGAAAATAGAGTATCATTACCAAATGCCCTAAATGCAATTCAAATGTGGTGCGAGAGTTGAGAGCAAATGAGTACTAATCAGAGAGACTATTGGAAGAATTGGGATGGGAGTGGTGACTCCCATCCTGATTCTTCCAATAGTGCCGTGACACTGCTACTTTGTTCTTAACATCTTTTCACAAAATTAGTTACTCTTAAATTGCACTCGATCTAATTCCAAAATTAAGCTTACTTCATACAACTGCAGCACACTCAAGGTGGAGCCTAACTAACGTGAAATAAAAAAGCTCCTTGATCCTTTCATTGCAATTCCCAAGTATTATTTTTATTTATTATGTTTCCTAACTTTTATTAGCTATTCTGCAAATTTCACAAATGTGTTTTCCCTAGGACATATCCTTAGTTATTGTTACACCCAAGTAAGTATTTTAACGATTTACATACATAATGTTGGTTCCCCTTATGGTACAAGTATTTTTGGGGGAAATACTTTCCTTCCAAAAATGTGTCAAAACACATTTATTCAATTTTAATTCTAGCTCCCATGTCTAGAACCACTTTTGAATGGCATTTAGGGTGTTAGCTAATGATACTTCATCTTCATGAATCATATTTCCCTATATATCACAGCATCATCAGCAAATATACTGAGTTTACTGGAAACTTGAGACCTAATGTCATTAATGTGTAAAGGAAACAATAGTGGACTGAAACACTTCTGTGTGGGACACCCAATAATTTATGTTTCCTTATAGTCAAATTCTAGGAACCTGACTAAAACCTGTGCCACCAAGCATGCTTTATAACCCTTACTCTCATTTGATCTTCAAAGTACATTTGCTCCCAATTAAATTTTTATTGTATTGTCTTTGGATGAGTTGCCATATAAAATTTGCCCAATCTCATCTTTCATTGTTTTCCACCAATTGTTTTTTTGTAAATGACTGCATTGCAATTACCTTGGTTCTTCAGAATTCTGCACCTGCTGGACCTTCTCAAAACAGCATCTGGTTCATCTTCTAATTCCCGCTTATCACATAAAACTTTGCCCTAGGGTTCATCTTCTACCCCCTTATATCCAGTTAACCCCTCAGCTTGGATTTTACATAGCCCTCCCATGGAGGACTTAGAGAGCTCTGAGGCAATAACACTGTTGAACTGGTGCTTTGTTGCATGTCATATCCCTTAAATAAATGAAATCCCTTAAACTTAAAAGGAAATACATCATCTTTAAAAATTACATGACAGGTTACTGTTACTATTTCAAACTTTATGTTCCACAATCAAAATTAGGGATGTGGTAGTCCAGTGACAGCATTGGACTAATGAATGGAGGGTCTGGGTTCGATTTAAAGGTACACCCTTGGGCACCCTCAGCTTCACGGAAGCTGTGTGAGATTTCAGGTTCTAGTTGTTCCTGGTAAACCATGGGCGGCACAGGAAAAGGAGCTGGTTCCCCTACCCTGATATGTGAACCTCATATGCCATTGGGCTTAGTACTAGGTGAGCTCTACCTTCCCTTATCAAAGTGACTTTTGGGTTGATAACTGTGGAAGGTTTTGGTTCTACAATCATCTATTCTTTAATTCTTGCAGCCCTAAAGTGCAGGCCTTCCTATCTAGGTTCAAGGTGCCCTGACACCTGTAACACTGACCAGGCTGGGCAAACCAAAAACCTTATATTCAATTTCCTCCTTCATTAATGTCTTTCCATGCCAGAGCACAAGTTGAGTTCTATATCAAAAATATGAGTCAGGACTTATGTTTATTGAGTAACATGCCCAGATTTTCTCAGGTCTGCCATACTCAGCAGTATGCTCTGCACAATTTTCACTATTATCCTGTTCTGCCTTTCTGCTAATCTAGTATGTTTATGGCAGTAGGCAATACTGCAATGATAGGATGTCACCCTTCATTAGGTGTTCTTGAAATGTTGTAGTCATGTACTGTTTTCCATTATTTGTCTATAATTACTTTAGTTTATTGCCTTTATGCTTCTCTGTGGTCTTTGAACATCTGGGATTCCACAAATTCCTTGGTTGATTTATCTTTGTGCTTGAGGAAATTAAGGTACATCTTGCATAGCCATCGATAAAGGTAATGACACACACTTTTCCAAATGATGGTATGGTCATCTCACCCATCAAGTCTCTTTATATCATTTCAAGGAGACAAATGTGCTCACTTCTGCTTTCTTGGGAAAAGGCAGTTTTGTTGATTTCCCTTGGTTTAAATTTGTGTTGGCATCAACAGAAAATTCCTTCGAAAACTCCTTCAGGTTAGGAGTCATCAACAAAGCATCCCACTCCAGATATTCATTCCGTTTTCACCATACTGATGCTATTGGGCCCTTCATTATAGTCCCTAATTAGAATTGATTTACAGATTCTGAAGTGATCTTTATTCCCTACAGATCTTCCTTTAAGTAGCCATCATAAATTACCACTTAATCATTAATTTAGCTCTGTCCCCCTGGAACTGAACTGGTGCCATGGCTGGTTCAGTGATAATACATAGTTTTCATACTTATCTGCAGCGTGATCACTGTTGAAAGTCTGGAAGAGTAACTTTCCCAAGGTTATACCTCCTTTGATGAACTTCCTGTTCATTTTCAGGATTTTTCTCATGTATTCCTGCATGGGCATGTAGTTGGTTTTCACCACGCCAATTGTCTCCTCCAGCATTACAGCAGTATGTCATGTAGAAAAAGCTGCAAAAATTTCTTTATTGGCTCGCTCATTTGCATTCCCTGATGTCCTCCAAATGCACATTTTGTAATGTCTATAGCATTTTGTACTGGGTGCAACAGAATGGCCAGGGTCTTATAATTAGAAAGCATTTTTCCATCAACTTAAGATGCAGAGAATAAAATAAACAAATTCCTTATGTGTCCTACACCACCTGCACTCGTTTGTAGTCCCCAATATCTTCCAAATGCACTTTGTTTGCTGTTAAATGGCCAGGGGTTTACATTTAGGATGCTTTTATTTGTCCTTCAGTTGCTCATCTGCAATGTCATTGAATCGTGAGTCAATTGCTCCCTAGAAATCTCACTCCACAAGCAGAGATTGCAATCTTTCTTGCCAGGTATAATTGTCTTGCATAAGGCATGGAGTGATTGACTTTTCCCTAATTCATGGAAGCAACAGTCTACCATCTCATTTTCTCCTTTTCTTCAGCGATCTGTATCCAACATTCTTATTTCCCCTCTAACTCCCAATTCTCAATACATGATTTATATGAAAAGTATCAGGAAAAGGTTAGTTAAAAATAGATTTGCTACAATGCTTCAAAATTCTTTTAAGTACATCCTTTGAGCATCAACACACTTTTGTCAGCAACTTTTCCATGTCTCAAAGGCTCCCTGGTAGGTGGATTCCAGAAGATCCTTAAGGGCATGCATGAAAGCTTCTTTGAGGTCGCTTGGGGTCTCATGGTGGTTTCCTTTGGGGAGGGTTCCAATTTTGGGAAATAGTCTGCTGGTGCCTATTCGGTACTGTAAGTGGGTTGGGGAATCGTCGCAATGCCATTGCAGAAGTCTTCGCAAACAAATACTCGACTCTGCTTGTCCATCAAGACCTTCAGGATGAGTTTAGCGCAGATCTTTCGTTTCACCAAATTTTCTGTGATAATGGGGCCCACTGTTATCTTATCAATGCCAATACAATCTGCAGTCATGCACACCCTTAACTGATGTCACCAGTATCTCTGGGCCTAAAGCCTTATAAATTTTAAAATATTTAAAGAGTTTGTGAAGCAATAAATATGAAGTGGAAACTGAAAACTCCGGTGAAAATTGTGTATATTTAATTATTGCAGTACTTCCAAAATTGCAATCATGCTCATCTACTAACACTAAAAACCAAGATGGTGAACAAACTACTGTTCTGGTTAATTCTTGATATCCAGCACACATACTCATTTAAGAGTAGCCAAATACATATGCCATATTTTTAAAATGGGAGTAACTTAGAAGTTTTAAAGATAGGAAGTTATGAAATGGATGTGCATAATAGAGCATAAAGTTCCATATGAGTGCTACTTTGAAGAGAATCCTGCAGTACAGTGAAGCAATTTCCCTAGCCAAGGTCGCAACAAAACTACATACACCATATTGTGGTGGTTAAATGTAGTAAGACAATGCATTAGTTTTGAACAATTACACAGGCCAACAGTGGTTTTGGTGCCGGAGCTTTTAATGTTGATTTAAAGAACAATTGGGGTGCTGAATCCAATTATGACACTAGTTTTTTCCTATCAGCTATAATTTTCAAGATATAGATATGTTGTTACTTACTTAAAAAAATCTTCTACATGATGATATGGGAATATTATATTAATAATAAAACCCACTAAATATAAAGACTTGATTTATTTCTAGGGCTGTTAAATCACCCACAAACACAACAGAATTTTACAATACAATTGAACACAAATACTAAAATTTTTTACTGTAATAAAACAAATTGAAAAGAAAAAAATACATAAAAACATCACTCAACACATTGGAAGCTTCTTTTGCGTGATTTTCTTGAGTGCTCTTTGTTCAAACAGTCTCGTTTTAAGTACCAGCAGTAATCTGCCATCATATGGTTATCCCATCTTCCTTGGTAGCGAGCTTCCATTGTTTTTATATCCTGGTGAAATCTTTCACCTTGTTCTTCACTTTTGTCTCCTAAATTTCCAAGAAAATTGTCTAAGTGGCTGTGTAGGTAGTGAACCTTTGTGCTCATATTACATCCAAGTGACTTGAAGTTACTGAGCATAATGTTTACCAGCTCAATATAATTTTCACTTTTGTGATTTCCTAGAAAATTTTTTATGACCTCAACAAATGACATCCAACTAATTTTTTCAATCTCATTCATTGACTCGACAAAAGCAGGGTCCTTTGTAAGTTGTCTGATTTGTGGCCCCTCAAAAATACCAGCTTTAAGTTTTTCAATACTTATATGGGGCATCTTTAGTCTTAAGTAGCCGAAGCATGGTCCATCCTTGTCAAGAGCCTTTACAAATTGCTTCATTAGGCCTAGTTTCATATGTAGAGGCGGTAAGATGATTTTTTCTCTTTCAACTAAAGATTCAGCAATGATATTTTCTTTCCCAACAACCAAGTTTTCTCTCTTAGGCCACTCCTTCTTAATCCAGTGGTTTTATCTGTCCCTGCTATCCCAGAGGCACAAGAAACAAGGATATTTTGTGTAGCCACTTTGCTGCCCAAGAAGAAAGTTCACCATTTTTAAATTTACACAAATCACCCAGCGATGTTCCTGGTATTGTATCTTCTGTAAGACCAATGCTATTGTATCGTATTCTTCTTTCATTTTAGTTGAATGAGCGATTGGTATTGCGCCAAACCTGTTACCATTGTGAAGAAGTACACATTTTAAACTACGCTTGGAGCTATCAATAAACAAACGCCAATCACTAGCATCATATTGTGATAGTAGTCCCATTTTTTCCAAAAGACCCTTAACGTCTAAACAAAATGTAAGATTGTCTTCTTGAGTAAAGAAGGGTAGCATATCCTTTTCCCTTGTGCGATAAAAACTTATTTTTGACCCGGGTTGCAGTAAATTCTTTTCATGCAGCCTTGATGCTAGTAGTTCGGATGCTTCCTTCGATAAGTTCAGTTCTCTAGCAAGATCGCTTAGTTCATCTTGATTAAATAGTTGAGGAATTGTTGATACCCCCTCGTAGTCACAGCCACTATCGTCAATAGAATGAGAAATGTTTTCAAATAACTCAAATTCTTCCTTAGATACATATATCTGGTAACGTCTGAAATATTGGGATCAGTATTTCTTCTGAATGGGGTACCGGGCGTCTAGCTGAAGGCAAATCTGGATATGTCCACTTGTGGCGATTTTTTCGATTAATTCCCAAAACATTTACTATGCAAAAATAACAGTCGTCAATATGGTTCACAGGTTCTCTCCACACCATTGGCACACCAAATTTTAGACTTTTCCTTTGTCCTGTTGTCCATTGCCGCAGATGTTCAGTACATGTTTTACACACAAAATGCGGTGCCCATGTTTTATCTTGGTCACCAAGCTTAACACCAAAATATCCCAAGTATGCACGTTTCACAAAGTCTGTAATATTTTTCCTATTTTCTTTTACCATATATTCCCATGTATACTTATAGATTTATTTAACTTTGAAAATTATTTTCCGGAATATATCAAATATTAAAACAACTAATCGTAAGATGTGCCATATCTAAAAAAGTAGAGCTGTTAAATAAAAACGGATTTCATATTTGGATTCAGCTCTACAAATATATTTAAAATCAACATAAAGATTCCCGGCACCAAAAAAAAATTTTTTTTGTAGGCCTGTGTTATTAATGCAGCATTCTCCCTAAGAGCAGAACTGTAACAGTGGACAATAATGGATAATATGCTACTATGTGGAAAATGTTTTTAAAAATCTAATTGCAAGTAATGATGCTACAAGACTAGGAAATATAATTATTTCCTTGACATATTGTTTACATTAAAGAATATCTAGATTATTACAAGCCTGTATTTTTAACATTTCCTTTTAAAAATTTAGAGAACGTCATTGTGACCAATGTCATTTTATTTTGGACATTCAAGTATCATATCATAAAATTTTATATGGATTTGAAAAAATCATATCAAATTGGGTTTATTCATCACAGTAGCCTTAAATGTGTTGAAATCCACAAATATGTAAGTTAAGTATTTCTAAAAAAGAAAGCTGTACTTACAGAGCAGCAATAGTTATACCTTAACTAAGCTTGCAGAATTATCAATGAAAGAATGAATTGTAGTAGTGACTTCTTGGAAATCTTGAATCAAAGTATCATATTTATGAAGTTGTAATTTTAGTCTTTGGAATCACATGAATGTAATGTACTTGTTCTTTATCTAATGTACTTGTATCTAAATGTACTTTTCTTATCTTTAATTAACATTAATCATTTAATTAATGGAAGAAAATGTTAATGGTAATGCCTCTGTATCATCATATTTCTTTCTAACAGTTAGACAATGATGATGCAGCGGATCTTCTGCATAAAGAAGTCAATGCAGATGTTAGTCATAAAAGTCCAGACCAAAACTTTGCCAATGCGGACATTGATGATTTGAGGAAGATGCTGAGAGAAAGAAGAAAGAGATTATCGGTAAATTGCAAATATGTCATCCAAGTACTAATTGGAAAATTAAGGGTATTTCTTGTATTTAAAATTCTTTAATATGGGAAATTGAATATTATGGTGGCAATTGGGCAAATATTGACCTCCAGGCTAAGTATGTAAATGATAGTTGCATTATGAAATTCATTTTTGGTTAACTCTTAACTTAATTTTTTGGCAAAACTCCATCTTTATGACTTGGAATAAATCTATTTAGGTGTGTTGTGATGGAAAATCCTTCATGTATGGCGACACTATGGTAATTATATTATGTAATTCTGGAAACAAGAATATTAATGACCGCAATAGGGATAATTTTCCAATTGAACTTCTTCCATGCTATGAAGTTAAGTTATGCACTGATAGCAGCAGAGAGAGGTCATTAATTTGGCTTTGCAGCCGACTATGTAAATGCAGAATGTATAGACAGTACAGATTAGCTGAAAAATCAGTCGAAATTCAATGTTTGATATCGTAACAAATGGAGTTAATATAGTATGTATAATCAGATTATATCCATGTGGTGAAACTAAATATGTAATTTTTCATCGTAAAATATTGAGTGATAAAATTATACAAAAATTTACGAAATAAACTTTATAATTAACATCAGTAGATGTAGAAGCTTTGCCGTATAGGTTTTTCATGTTTTCATACCTTTTCTAAGTATTTCTCAGTGATGTTTTTAAATTCTTATTTTTTCTCTAACAGCTGATTCTGAATAATAGCCGAATACATCTTAATCAAACCATTGTTTGACTCTAAAATTTCTTGCAGCAGAAGTAGGTTCAATGATGGTTCTAAGTCTACTTCTCGATAATGATTACATGGCTTAAAACCAGCTAGGGTTTTTTCAGTTTGAATGTGTGAATTAAGTCAATAATGACAGCAGAAGTAGACAGATGGAACCACACTACTTCCATCTGTCATTATTGGTGCAATTCAGTGGCAGTTGTTTGTAACAACTTCTTGTCTATTAAGAAGATCCAAATAGTGTGGTCCAAGGTTGGATATTTGTTCTGTAACCACACAGCGTAATACCCTATGTTTCTTCCTCATGTGCTCTTTAACTCATCCTCATTGGAAATCATATGATCTCTTTATCACTATTTACTTCAGTATTCTAATTTGATCGCTGTGACCCCTTTCTTTTTCTTGTAGGTACAACGCATAGTATAGGAAAACACTGCAATTCCAAAAAATATACCTTTACTGTGACTGGTTACTGGATACAGCATATCATCATTTAGCAATTTAGCAAAGTTTTCACATGGTTATATAGCACTGGATGCAAGGGGGGAGATAGGATGGGGATCACTGGCAAGGAAAGGAGGGGGGGGGAGGTTTATTTTGGGAAGTGAGGACAGGTAATAAAAGATTGTCACTGCAAAAGGTAAACGAAGGTTGGTGTAGTGCCATTGTACTCTTTTCGGTCACCCCTGCTTCATTTGATCTCTTTTAAAATCCAACCGATATTCTCTACTCTGACCTTTGTTTACCCCTTGCAGTGACAACCAATTATCTACCCTCAGTCTCCAAAACAAACCTCCACCATCCCCTCCTTGCAAATGATCCCTGCCCTAACTCCCTCATCTAGTGTTATATAAGTATTTTCATTAGTCTACTGCAATCATTTTATATGTTTCACCAATCTTGTATTGATTTAGTAGTGAAAAGATGTTAAAATCTCTTTAGTGTCATAAAATTGAGTAAAACTATGTATAAGATTCCTTACTGTAGTGCTACTTACCTGCATCAGACTTCCTCCCAAAGTTGAAGTCTCTGATAATGGGGATTAAGGCTCAATATTGATGAATCAGTCTGGACTTTGATGCACATGTAGGTTGAGATTTGCCTGAACCACAGTTTGGAATATACATGTCTTGAAACAATTTTAAGTATAAGTTTACAGATAATTGCATAGCATTGGTGACTATATTTCTGCAGTGCTAGGAAATAAGATTATTTTACCTTTAAATTAAAATTACTGTCAGTTTGTGGTAAATATTTGCATTAATAATGATCTGAAGTCTTGTACTTAATTTCATAAAAATGCATAAATCTAGTAGTTATAATTCATGCATTTCAATATTAATCATTCGGATATGATAATTACCATTGCCAATTTGAAGGATGAATCATCCTGTGGTATTTTCCTTAGATATGTATAAGTTCTTTCCTCTATCATAGTTAATAATAGAATTACCCTACCTCTCCTTCTCTCCTCATGCCACCATTTATTCTTCTTCTAATTATACCTCAATTGTTCTCTCTTTCTGGGATTTTTATGTGGCAATGATCAACCCCATATTAAGAACTTTAGGGGTTGAAATATAGCGGAGCCAACTGTAGTTTTTGCACTTCAAATGTAAATGTATTCTTTTGGTCTTTTCATTTTACAAAGAAAGTTTGCTGAAATAGTGAGTCTAAGTACCTGGTGTTACCTAAATGAATCAAGAAGTGCTGTTGACCTAGAAGCATGCTAATCTGTATTTCAATCATAATATGCAGTCTGTCCTACTTTCAAAAAGCTTGAGGATACAGGAAAAGCTTTCAAGATAATAAGATACTTATTTAGAGCTCCATATTTTAGGAATTATTAAAACATAAATTGTGATATGCAATGAACCTAACATAGTTCCTCTTTACTTTCAGCAGATACCCAAGTTTCGGCTTAAAGAAAGTGGGGAAATGGCATCGTTATATATGACTGATGATCATAGGATTCCACTTTTCATGGTTGATGTGCAGCATCTAATTATGTGGTCCTTGCTGGGCCACCATGCACCTTTTGCACCATCAAGGTATTTATAAAATGCAATGAAAACAGGCTTTTACTATGTCATTAACATAATCACTTATACATCAGCTAGTATTCACATAGATTTGTTG